>JABVXV010000339.1:0-65435 GCA_013365325.1 Dipetalonema caudispina | reverse complement strand
AATAATAATAATAATAATAATAATAATAATAATAATAATAATAATAATAATAATAATAATAATAATAATAATAATAATAATAATAATAATAATAATGATAATAATAATAATGATAATAATATTGGTAATAATAATAATGATAGTAATAATGATAATAATAATAATGATAATATTAATGATAATAATAATGATGAAAATAATAATAATGATAATAATAATGATAATAATAATAATGATAATAATAATGATAATAATAATGAAAATAATAATAATGATAATAATAATGATAATAATAATGAAAATAATAATAATGATAATAATGATAATATTAATGATAATAATTCATATTTTACAAATATTACAACGTCAAAAACAAAAAAAGTATCCATTTTTTTTCCTATTTAATAACGGTTGTGCAATAGAAATGAAAAATTGAAAAATGTGATAATTTAAATCTAAATCACATGTGTGAAACTTTCTCTCTAGCTTGTGGCATTAAAGAATTGTTTACAAATGAAAATTTCGAAATGTTGTATTAAATGTGTGTATGTATGTGTGTGTATGTATGTGTGTGTGTGTTTGTGTGTGTGTGTGTGTGTGTACATAAAATTTGATATATGTATTATGCATATTTGGATGTTATCAATAAAATCTGTCATGCCAAAAATGGGTGAATATTATCCAATAGTGTATGTATGTGTGTATGTGTATGTGTGTGTATGTGTATGTGTGTATGTGTATGTGTGTGTATGTGTGTGTGTACATAAAATTTGATATATGTATTATGTATATTTGGATGTTATCAAAAGAATCTGTCATGCCAAAAATGGATGAATATTATCCAATAGTAATGACATGTAAAAGAATTGAAAAATAGTATGTGATAGATGATGATGTTATTTTGGTGAATGATAAATGTAATGAAAGAAGAAAGAAAGAATAAAAAGAAGGAAGGAAGGAAGGAAGGAAAAAAGGAAGGAAGGAAAGGAGAAGGAAAAAGAAAAGAAGAAGAAGAAGAAGAAGATAAGGAAGAGGAAGAGGAGGAGGAGGAGATGAAAAGAGAAAGAAACGATGATGATAATGAAGATAAAATGGGATAAATTTTTCTTGAAATATTGATTAGTTACATTATTATTAGTAAATTTTTATTTTTAAAATTTAAATTTAATATTCAAATAATATGAAATATTAAATTATTCATAAACTAGTAAATTTTATTTGCATGGATTTTTTTGTCTGTTTGCATTTGCATTATTTATTGGATAAAAAGAGGTATAAATTTTGTATTTTTTGATATTAATAATGAAAAAAAAAAAAAAAAAAAGAGATATAAAAGGAATTGTAAATGGAAAGAGAAGGAGAGGAGAGAGAAAAGAGAGAGAGAGAGGAAGAAGGAAGAAAGAAAGAATGAAAATAAAACTTGAATAGGATTAAATAAGCTTTTCATTTTGTTGTGGAATATTATCATTTCAAGAAATCTCATCTTGTTAATTGGATTTAATCGGCATATATAGAAGTTTGAAAACAATGATTAAAACTTATTGATAAAAATTTGATGACAAGAATTAAATGATGCAAATTTACTACTAATTAATATATGAAACTTTTGTAGGAAAAGTTAATAATTGTCAAAATAATTTTTCTTTCTTTTTTTTTAGGATAGATATAAAAAGTAGCACTAATAAAATATACTGTCAGATTGGTGAAAAAAAAAAAAAAAAAATTAGTCAAAAGTTAATTTAATTCTTATTAAAATTATCTCTTGCTGTGAGACTTTTCTTTTTTTCTCATCAGATTTGTTAATTATATGATTTTTCGAAGGGAAAATTAATTGCAAATTGACTTTTACTAAAATTGCTTTTTAGCGTTTCATTTTGTGGAAAATTACGGAGAGAAATGGTTCCAAAATCAAACATATATTGAAATTGACGAAAAGTGAAGTGTGAAATGTGAAATGTGAACGAAATGACATTTTGAAAAGTTTTTTGTATTTTAAAGTTTCAAAAAGTAATGGAAATACAAGTCAAGAAACATTTACAAAAAGAAAGAAAAGTGAAAATTGAATCATATTTCAATAAATTTAAAAATGAAAAGTAATATGGTTTTTTTTTTTTTTTTTTACAGCACTATTTGAAACTTTTAGGAATATTACTCGTTTTGTTTTTCAAGTAAATAACAAAACTGAAAAATTTTAATTTTTTTTTTTTTTTAACAATGTTTCATCAACAATAAATTGCCTGATCAATTTGGGGAAAAGTGAGAGAGAGAGAGAGAGAGGGAGAGAGAGAGGGATCAACTCAAACAAATCAATTTAGTAATATTTTCAAAATTAATCTTTCAGCAAGTTTCTTAAAATAAAATAATCCATAACAAAATTTCTTTTCCTGATTTGTATTATTAGGAATGATGGAATTGTTTGTCCTGTTGATTTTCGTTCTTTTACTTTCTTTTTTTTTTTTTTTTTTTTTTTTTTTTAAAAAGAAGAAAAACTATTAAAAAAAAAAAAAAAAAGTACGTGCTGAAGTATACTTCCGGGATAATATTGCATGTAAAACTGACGAAATATCTGGAATACCATATTACTAAGCATTACTCAATTCGTTGCAATTTTTTAAAAATTGAAATTTACCTGATCAGTATCAAATGATGAATATTAAAATAATCTTGAGCAAGAAAAAAGAAAAAAGTCATTGTAGCAATTTAATTTGAACTTAAGCTAAGTTTGAGCAAAAAAAAAAAAAAAAAAAAAAGAAAGAGTTAGATAAGGACTTTATTTTTTTTTTTTGTTATTCGATATAAATTTAACTAAAAAAATCTCTTTTTCTTTTTTTTCAAATTTAGTTAAAGTGGAATTTTTATACGAATGAATTTCATCCTAACCAAAATGAAACATTAAATGATTTTTTGAAGCAAAAAGAAAATCATCGTTTGTTGTCTTATTTTTTTTAATATAATTAAATAAATTCAAATAATTTATATTTTAGTAATTTTGAAGTTTTTATCAAAACCCTAAATGTTTCTGATTAGTTTACTATTCCCAAAACTTTGCGCGGCTCAAATTTTGTTTCCTTTCTTTTTTTTTTTTTCATTCACAAAATGAATGTGACAACATCATTAAATTCTCATTGACAAAATTTCATCGATTTATTCATTCATGTCTTCAGCTAATTTAAATTTGTTTATTCCATTGCTATTCTTTTTACATATAAACTTATCCCTGAGGTAAATATATAAAATTTACTAAATGTTATTCGATTTAAACAAACTCATCAAATAAACTTTTTGTACATTTTATAGAAAAAAGCGGGGAAAAAATTGTTAAATGAATTTCATATTTTTAATTAAATTGTTTTAATCTTAATAATTAAAAATTTAACAAACAAAATTTGAAATAAACAACAAAAGGATATATGGAGATGAAATGAATATGTGATTTTTTTTTATAATTTACATATTATTTCTATAAAATCCAATTTATTATATGAAACATTATGGAAATGAAACGTATCAATAATGTATTTAATGCATGATACATGTAAAATGAAATAATTAGGATGCTATTTTTAGTTTTATTATTTGAAAAAAAAATTTAACTTTACATTTAAAATATATTTCTTTCAATTATTCAGATATATTACAAGTAAACATATTAATTTTAAAGTATTATAATAATTATGGAAAAATATGGCGAAAAAAAAAAGAATGTTTAGAAACTGAATGTAATATATAATTCTGAAAAATAAATCATTAATTACATCTATTATTATTGTTGTAAATATTTGCTCACTAAGTATGAATCATTAATTAATTAATTAATCTTGAAGACAAAAACTAAAAAAAAAAAAAAAAAAAAAACATACAACAAAAGACAAAATAAAAAATCCTTAACAAAAAACAATAAATCAATTTTGTTTAGTTGCTATCATTCGTTGCAATTTCAACAAAATGTTTAGATCGTTATAATGGTCATTTCGTCAATAGTTAAGCACAACTGTTAAAAGTTACATTTAAAATCTAATTAAAATAGAAATTTATCGATATTTTCAGCTGGCTAAAAACAAGTATTGTTCTAGAAAATAACAAAATGTTTGAAAATTTTTATGCCCGAGTTTTCATCTTTATTATTTGCATTTGCATTACCTTTATTTTTTCATTATTTATGTATTTACCTAATTTTTATTAAGCTTTTACTCTCTCTTATTGGAAAATTAATATTCTTTAAAGAATACAAGGCATATTTAAATCAAATCATAAACTATATTCATCATAGAAATTATTAAATGATTAGTAATTTTTATAATCATTATATATTTGATTTGTCAGTAAATAAGTAAAACGACAAACTTTATTAAATAATTCCCTATTTCACTGTTTTAAATTATTGCTTTTAATGCTATCTAAAACAATATTCAATATTAATAAATGATAGAGTAAATAAGAAACAAAGATTCATAGATTAATTTGTATTTATATTTAAACGAGTATATAAAATATTTAATTATTTTTGGGGAAATAATTTATTCGAAACAAAAAAGAAAAATTATTCTCAAGCAACATTTTTAGAGTAATTGATTTATTACTTAAAAATAATTTAAAATTTAATCAATGCTATTACACAAAGATAAAATAGGAAAATTTTTTGTACATCATTTATGAAAGTTCAATGGGAAGAAGGAAAAAAAAAAATTGGCAAAATTTTTAAAATCATCCAACAATATCATTAGTGAAAACTGTATAGATTGAACCATTATATTTCATTGCCGATTAAATAATTTACACTCGAGTTTAATTATTAATTAATCTTACAAATACGGTTACTAATTAGTCACTATTAATTAATGTACCATCAAAAGAGTAATAATTTTTCCTATTCTATACTTAAAAACTAATCGTATTATAATATGATTTTTTAAATAGTTATTCAAAATGATTCTAATTTTATCCATATTACTATTTAATTTATATTCGGTTATATTATTCCATTTCTTTTCCTTTCTATTTGTTTAATTCTTGTTTTTTTTTTTTATACCTGTGATCTTTTCGTTATTTTCATTTTGCTGAGATTTTTTTTCTTGCAGTTTTGAGAGGAAAAAAAAAAAATCAATTAAAATGAAAAAAAAAAAAAAAAAATGAAGCTGAATGATGTAGAGGAAAATGAAGATGAAGCAAAGACAATGACAACTGTTAGAATTAGTTTAATTTTTTTCTGCTTCTTTTTTTTTTTTTCTTTGTTACGTAACTTCTTAAATAATAATGAAAAACACAAAAATAAAAATAAAATAAATATATATCCATTCAACTTACTGATTTTTTATTGATTTCAAATTTATTTCAGCTTTTTAAAATTTTTTTTTGTTTTTTTTTTTTTTGTTTCACATTTTAAAATTTTCCCATCTTTTTGAGCTGTTTATTCATTTTTCTTTTCATTTCCATCTTATCCTTTCTTTTCCAAATTTCATCTTTTTGTTCCATTTTTTTTTTTTTTCATTTAATATAATTTTGTATATTTTCTATTTTCTGATCATATTTTACAACAAATGAATAAATTGATTCAATTTATGTTCAGAATAGAAAAAAGAATGAAAAGTAAAGAAAATAAGAGTTTAGGCATTTCATTTCAACCTATCATTTTAAAATGTTATCGGCGTTAACGTGTAGATGTTAAATTGAATGTAAGGTTAATAATTGCTATTTTAACTTAATTTTTCATCTTTAACTTTTTGTTAAATATTAATTCGAATTATTTATGTTCCAACATTATTTTTTGCTTGAAATTTGAATTAATCGATGATAAGAATTATAATAATTGTTTCGTAGTTTGTTTTTACTTTTATTTTTATTTTTTCTTAACTTATTTGCAATTTTTGTAAAATATATTTGTTTCAATATTTTCGTCATTATTGCTAAAGGAACAAATTTTCAATGAAATAATTTTGAATAAGAAATGTTAAAATGATAAGAATATTAAAGATAAAAATAAAAACAAATGAATGGAAAAAGAGAAAAAAGAAAAAATTGAAAGAAGAATGAAACATTGAAAGATATTAAATTAATATTTGCTAAATAATATTTTTAGTTATAAAATCAACTTATTGTAACATTTTTTTTTTTTTTTTTTTTTAAAACAAAATAAATTCGACTTGTAAATCAAATATAACCAATTATCGTTAATAAATTCTTTTTTAATATAATGGAGAAAAAAAAAAAAAAAAAAAAATTAATAGTGACAATTTTTGCACTTTATCTTTTTATTTCAACCATATTAATAATTAAAGCTTTTAAGTGTATCATCAATAATGTAATAATAGCTTCGATAACAAATCATTAATTTCTTCCAAACAATTATTTTGTTTTTTCTTTTTTCTCGAAATTTAATAAATTAGAAAGAAAATTGTAAATAGACATAAATTATTCCTATAGAATAAGAGAAAATTTACTAATCCATGATTAAACAATTATTTGTAATGTAGCTAAAAATGCTTCATTAATTACGATGATTAAATTCATGATTCATTTCTAATTTACTAACCGTTAATAATAATTATTTATCAATTATTTTGCAATGATGTCCTTTCTTTCTTTCATAGTTATCAATCATGGAAAAGACTGAAATTACGATTAATTATCTAATTAATATATATATTCGTTAATTACAAGCTCCGATAAAACTAATAAACATTAACAATTAAACACTATGCTATCATATTTCATAAAATAAATAATACAATAAGGAAGCAATTAAGTAAACAGACAAATAGGTTAGCAAATGAGCAAGAAAAGAAAAATAAGAAAACAGGAAAAAAAAAAAAGAAATGAAAATGAATATTTCATGCGGTGTAAAGAGATAATTTGAATATTTTGAATTGAATTGAAATATTTTAGTAAAAAATTCCAAGAATTTCCTTCAGATCTATGTATGTTTATATAAAATGTTGTAAAAAAAAAAGTTGGTAAAACGAATGAGTATTTGCAAATACTTAAAAAAAAAATGAAATGTTAAACAAATACTCATTCAAAAATAAATTTAACAGTAAATATTGATCAAATTTTATTCTTTAACATATATGCTTTCTTATTTTATGTAAATTTTCAAGCATATTATTTTTGTTTCTTTCATTATAACAATTAATTAATAATGATTTCAAATGATTCCTGATATTTCACTTTATGGATGATTTTTTTTTTTTTTTTTTAAATATATCTGTAAATATAATTTTCTGTATTAGTCTAAAAAAATAAAAACGCTCTGTCCAAATTATTTATTCAAAGGAGAAAGCTACGAAATTTAAAAAGAACAAGAATAAAAATAAATGTGAAAACGAAGTATAATTTATATTTTTGCAACTTTTTGCATTTTTTCAACTTTTTTTGCTATTTTATGAATTTTTCTTCCCAATAGAAATATATGGCAAAATATTTGTATTCAAAGGGAGAGAAAAACTTTAGCAAATTTTTAAACTTAAACGAATCAACAAATTAATTTATTAATCAAATCTTTTATATCTGTTGTTATCAAGTGAAAATGTTTATCAGTAACAAATTGTTATCAGTAACAAATTGTTATCAGTAACAAATTGTTATCAGTAACAAATTGTTATCAGTAACAAATAACTAATTGTTATCAGTAACAAATTCTATGATTATGCTACACTTTTCTCATTTCTGTTCATTTTTTTATTCTAAACTTTCTTTTTCTGAAATTTTTTTTAATTCTTGAATTTTTTTCAATCACATATTTGTTTGTCATTTCATAATATTTCAGTCGAAATTTTTTTCGATTTACTGATTTGTTTTTGTATTATCGTTTACATCATATTATTAAAAAAAAAAAATGTTTATAGCTATTACAAATGAAAATACCTTTAAATTACATAAAGGCAAATAATATTCCTGAAACCTAAAGCATATGCAAATATTGATTTAAATTTAAGTTAAATTATTGAAATTATATAAATGCATTTTCAAATCGTACGAAAATGATATTATCATTGATTGGATTGATTTGTCAACCGAAGTTTTCTTTTTTTTTGTCTTAATAGAACGAAGAAAATTTAATAGAACAAAACTACTCGATTGAACCAAAATTGTTATGATAGATGAATTTTGATCAAATGATTGTTATTTTATAGAGCTTACCCATTGGATAAACAATCACGCTGTTATCAGAAGATAATATAAATAATTGGCGATAATTGATAATTGTAAATTGGATCTGTTTATATGATATAACGAGAGTTTACCTAAATATTATAGTATATTCAAAATAGATTTAATTAATTAATTTTTTTTTTCTTTTTCATTGTATTTTTCACAAATGGGACAAAAGAATTCGATTAATAAAAGCAATCAAAACGATGAATCTTTGACAACAGCTGGTATTTATTTTTTTCCATGATTTTGTCTTTTTGTTTTATTTTTAATAAAACTAAATTTTATGTCAAATTTAAAAATGAAAATATTTAAGGCATAATTTTATTCCCTCTCAATTTGCCTTAATAATAAAATTATGTTTTATGTTAAATTAGGAAAAATAATTTTACTCAAATGAACATTTTTCACTGAAAACGATATATTGCTTAATGATAATCGCGACTGTATTTATGAAAAGTTAGAAATTACAAAATTTCAAATTATTAGCATAATAGTATGTTAGAAAAATTTTTCCCATTAATACATAATTGATATAATAAATTAACATAACTTTCGGTCGATTTTCAACAAATGAAACATTTGTCAATGAAAGTCAAGATACAAAAAGTCCTGCTGTAAATGCAAATTATAGGTAAAATGATTTTTTTGTCGTTGATAGTTAGGTTTTTTTTTGTCTTCCTGAATTATGACATGTATTAAAGATGAAATTCAAATAATCCAAATTCGAAATATAATTAGGAAAAACTTTTGAAATGAAAATTTCTTCGAAATATTATGATGTCTATAGAATTTTTAAAATTGTAAATAATTCTGAGAATTTAACACTTATAGAATGCACTATAAAATCTAGTTTCAAAAAAAAAAAAAAAATTTCTAAAGTATCAGCAATCAAACTTTTTTGCTCTTACGGATTTTTTAAATATTTCAAATCAGAAATTCAATTTTTATAGGGGTATAATTCGAGATTGCTTTGATAGAGCAAGTTGCATTACCGCAAAAAGAATTTTGATGCGAATTAATCAACAACGTCCCGATTTTAAGTATACAATTTCTTTTCTCGCTTTCCTTTTAAAAATTTCATTATTTTTAATTTTGCCTTTCTTAATTCATTATCATTGACTGTAATAACCAATTATTCCTTTAATCATTTACAGCGATTTTTATTTTTTTTTTTAAATTAAAAATATATGACTTAATGAAGGAGTATTTTAGATTATATCAATATTTGCTTTCATTTCAAATTTAATTAATAGCATTTTATAGAAAGAAATAATCACTTATTTCTATTCTACACATTAATATATTCATTTTACAAATGTAATAAAATTATTTTGAAATTGTCAATGCTTTATAATTTGTATTATCAAAGATATCAGTGCTATCAATAAATTACCATCATTGAAATCAATACTGTCACTTTTGATTACTATATTTTATTTAAATTTTAGAATATACAAAGATAATCTTACACCTGAGCAAATTGATTCATTAATCAACCTATTGGATAATTATTTATCTGCTGTTATCGAAAATATTGATGATGTTGAAAAGGTAAGTATGATTTGTTTATCTTGTAAAATCATCATTTTTAAACAACAATTTTTGGCAATATTTGATTTAACACATTTGTAGTTTGCTGATCAATTTTCTGATTATTTCAAAAATTCTATCAAATTTAACTTTTTTTTTTTTCCTCAAAGACTATAATTTGTTTGTGAAAACGTAAAGATGTTTGTCATTTGATAAACAGTACAATCAGATTGAAGAGCTAAAAGGAAAATAAATGTATCTAAAAAGATTTTTCGATATTTCATTGCTAATTCGGTAATAAAATTATTTCAATATGTAACATTTGGTGCTAATTCAGTTAACAAATCAAAACTTCAACAAATTAAAATTTTAACATTTTTTAACAAATTAAAATTTCGACACAGGTGAAAGAACTTTCGATGAATTATGGTTTAAAACATGTCAATTTGAGATTAAATGGTTTTAAACCTGATTTTTTTGCTGCAATGGCTGATGCAATTGCAACAGAATGTTCCTTTTTAAGCGAAACAGCTACCACACATGCACCAACGAATACTTTTAGGGTTAGAAGTTTTTCAGTTATCTTTTTGAATTGGAAAATTTGCATAATGGATAATTTCGTTTTAGTAGAAATAATATGTTGAATAAAACTAATGGTAAGGAAAATGAAACAAAGCATTAATAATTTATAGTTCAAAAAGAAAATTATTTCAAACATCGAATTTTATGAATAAATTTGATCATTCGATAGATTGAATTAAAATTTTAGTAGTATAAAAGAATAAATAAAATTACTGATATTATTTGCGTTTCGTTTAAAATCGTATAAGTATGATATCATTATTTGGCATATACTTTTGGTAGCGATTTGAATAAAATCATTTCTTTGATAATTAATAGATATTTTCAAAATTATCAAATTAATCAATTATATTCAGGCTTGGACACTTCTTGTTGATTTGATGTTTTCTTCTGTACGTGATGGCTTCTATCAAGAATTACGTCGACAAAGACGTCAATCACCAACACACCTAAAAAGTTTAGGCGAATCAAATGTCTGTACGGAACGATTTCTCGCAAATTTAGATAGCAATTTGAAAGACTGTAGAATATCACACATGAATTTTATTATTCAGCAAAAATTTTTGTCTCTGTTTGAGAGAGCAAAAAATGTCATTTTTTGTAGTTATAAAATAATATGAACTTACATGTAGGAGGTCAAAGTTTATGCACAAAGAGGATTAGAATAAATTTTTTGATAAATAAAACTACGAAAAACAATGCATAGAAAAAAAGAAAAAATTGATGAAAAAAAAAAAAAAAAGAAAAATGCAAAAATCACATATAAAATAAAGTTTTAAACAGTAAGTTTAAAGATTCAAAATTTGAATCGATGTAAAATTTTAAATCCTTTATCATTTTATAAATGCTATTCTATATTTCTAGCCAATTTTTGTCCCGAACGTGATTACTGCACCAATTACGATCAAGCTATTACAGCAAGCAACACATCACTAATTGAACAATCTTTGTCAACAACCGATACTGAGGAACAGGATGTTACAAATCATCGGACAAGGTAAATTTCCAACAAAGTTGCATTGTCCATTCAGTAAAAAGCAATATAGAAAATGAACCACTCATATCGGAAATGATCGAAGATATTTGTATATTTTTGTTAACTACTGGAATACTAAAATTTATATGACGGACATTCAATTTTCGATTATTGCTAATATATATGGCCGGATTAAAATCCTTAAAAGAAGCTAATGCTATTAGCACTTGTTTAACCGATTAAATCACTTGATCTATTGATAACGCTATTGGTAGAATTATAGCACTTTCATTTTCAAGAAATATTTGAAAATTACAATTTTCGTAAATATCATAATTAATATCATCATAATATAAAGCTTACAATTAAAACTATTGGTTTGTTTTATTTTTCAATCTAATAAAATTACATTGAAAATATACAATTAAATTCTTATTTACTTAATAACAATAATCATTAGTGAATGTTGGAAAAATTTTCAGTCTATTAACTGAAAATATTTCAAATCATGGAACTATAATGGTAACTACAGTTTCAAATCCATTATTTCATAGATCCACTTCTATTAATAGTTTACCAAAATTATTATCCACAACATCATCCGGTAAGTTCATAGTGAGAATTTTAATGGTATTATTTCTCGCCTTATTTTATTTTTCTTTTACTGTGAATAGAAAATTAAATACAGAACAATAATTCGAATATATGAAATTAAATTTATGCTTACATTATGTTGCAAAAATGATAAATGCTAATAATGTATAAAATGTAGCATAAAAGATATTTTTCTGGAAGTCTGAAATAAGATGATAGTATATTTTTTTGACTAAAATTAAACAATGATACGATAAGCATAACAGTGATAACAACTAATTCTATCAAGTAATCTTATGCTTAGTTTTCTTTTTTTCCTATTAAAAAAAATTTTATGAAAATAAATTACCAAAAACATATAGCATCGAATAACAGATATAATCCTAATTTAATTAAAGATCATAATGTGCTAATACTATTATCATAAGAGAATTATTTTTATAAATCTCAAAATATAATTTTAACTGTCATATTAACAATACATCATATTATCAAATTATCTCTTTCATATGAATTAGTTTCTATCTTCCACACATATGTTGTATTCCATGACATCATTTATTACATTATTGAATTTAATGTTGTACAATTTCTGAATGCTTAAAATAAAATTTTGACTTATGCAATATTCATATTAAATATATTTATTTATCAATCAAATCAACAATTAAATTTTTTAATGTAGAAATATATCCCATTTTTCTCTTTGTTTTTTTTTTTTTTTTTTGTTCAAAAATTTTCTTTATTTTCAGGATCAATGGATTCTAGAAAACATATCATGAGATCTCGTACACCAGTAAGTAGCAAATTTTTCGAAATTTATGCAAATAAATAAATATAAGAATGGAAATTTTATAAATAAATGAATATAAATACAAATCATCATTATTTTCCATACAGATGTTCATAATTGAGTTGATTTTTCGAAAATTTTACTGCACGTGATCAACATTGATTCGTACATTTATAAGAGAAATTGAAAAACATAATATATACCAGAAAATGAACATATCATAAGCAACATGATTTCAAGAGTAATATTTTGTTTCAGGAGATTATATATATATATATATATATATATATATGAGTCATTTTTAGATTCCTAATCCAACGACTGGTCGATTTTTTAAAAACCCAAATGCAGGAGCTAATTATGAATTTAACAAATACCAAAATTTCAAGTATGTATCACTTGTTTTTCTTCCCAGATTTCATTTCTCCGTTCGCAAAAATTATTTATGATATCGGACATATGTTATCATCATATATGCTTCTTACAGGCAATTCTCATCGCAATCATCACTATCAACTCCGCCGAAACCTTTTGATCCTAACAAAATTATCGATGATTTCATGAATGACCGATACAAGATTTAATCTCAAAACTATACTCTTTATGCGAAATAATTCTGAACAAAACACAGCTAATCATGCCTTAATCTGGAATTTCTTTTTCACTTTCTTTCAAGGATCATCTGGTACTCTAGAAATTTCTTTGATAAAAAGGGGATTAGGGATTTGGGTTTCTTGAATTTATCTTTCTTCCATTTCGCCGTTTTTTTTTTTTTTCTGGTGAAGGTAGGAAGTTTGGCCTTAATTTGATCTATAACTTAAAAGCAAAGAAAAAGAGACCTTCTGAATATATGATCATTCAGTAATATACTGTATCGCTGCATGTTATTCAACTGTATGTCATATTGTATGATTTATCACAAATTTCTGCACCTTTTCTGAATAACAAAATGGCTTGAAATGAAAATAATTATATGTATATTTGCTCATATTGATGAAAGTTTAAAAAAAAAAATCCTTTGAAGAAAACTGGTTGAAAAAACTCTACTGACATCGTCAATAAAAAAATACTCTAATGAATGATCCATCACGAATTAATTATACACAGGCACTTGGTGTTAACAAAAAAAGTCATGGCAACCAATTTAAAAAAGCACATATCCGAAATTTCCTCTGTTGAAGGATAAAAAAGAAAGCACCGTTAATGCATACATTTTCCAAAAAAAAGGTCACCGTAGAACAATGAATTGCCTTCTTCGTATAAATAAATGGAAGTCATAATATTTCCTAGCTCTTCCGCAGTTTCTTGGCAATGACTTCAGATCTATTTCCTTAGCTGCCACGACTTTGCGCAAAAATTCCCTGAGATACTGAGCAAATAAAGATATAGTAAACATTCAGCTTTCGGCAAAATTAGAAGAAGAGGGTTATTTCTGAAAAGTATTAATAAAGTCATTGCTGAGAATTTGACAGACATTGAGAGAATGAGTATTAATCATGTAGCTCATAACTTTTACGTCTCAATCAAAAAATCTACATATGAAAATGTCTTTTAGTTCAAAAAGCAAGCTACAGTCAATATCCGTACAATTTGGACAAATATTTCTTCGACTAATGAACAAACAAAACCTCTAAAACTAAGTAGGATTTTAAAAACTGTTCAAAAAATGATAACTTCCTCATTTTTAACATTACTGTAACAGATAATAAGTTGAGATGTAGGTTTAAGACAAAAACAAAAAAGATCATGAAGTTCGAGAATGAGGGAAATCAAATTTCATCCACAATTTTCGCTACAAAAAAATAAGATGAATAAAATTTATACACAGACAACATATCGATCATCTAAATGCCCTGAGCATTCACACTAACGATGCCTTATAGAAAAATGCTCATGATATGAAGTTGAAATGAACATATTTACATGTACAATCTTTACAAAAAGTGCAAATGATGAAAGGTACCTTATTTCTCATTTCTAGAGCACTAGACCATCATTTACGAATCGGCAGTCGGATAATCCAGCTTATTTTTATGCGTTTTTGCAATATGCAGAAAATGAGCAATTGTCTCGAATGCGGGAGCATCAATTGTCTCGAAGTGTTCCAATATACCTTCCAGTAGCTGCAATTAAACTGATTTCACAGCAATGCCATTTCTGATATTTTCAAAACTTCTATATACCGAATTCTTGTATCATGAATGTTTCAAATTTCTTGTTACAAGTTAGCTGCGGCAGTACATAAGCTGACCGGAATATACATTCATCATCTAAACCGTATGACATTAAAATGTTCAGAGATGCAGGAGCGATCAAACCATCATGAATAACAAGCTTCACTGCTTCAACTACATTTAACCAGACTTCTGAGCACCTTTGGTTCAAAAAAAAAAAAGGAAAATCATATTTCTAATTATGCCGCAGAACAACAATTCCAATCCTTTTCTTAAATATCTTACAGAAGAACGCGTTCCAAATATATTAGCTTTTTCAAATGCATGAAAAGAATACATACTTCAAAAAGAAAAAATTCACGGAACATTTTCTAATCGCTATCGCACTCCCTAGTTGCCTTTATCATCATGCTCATCAAGCGACATCTTACGCATCTAAGCAAGCAATAATGAATCGAATGATAATAGCCAGTTGAGTTCGAATTAATTTAAATTTTAGGACCTGTTGTTTTGTATTGGTGCTTGAACGATGGGGAAGATTGAAATATTTTTTGTAACGTCGTAAGGTAGTAGCCGAAAGAGCATGAAAAGGTACTTGCAGAGGCTGAAAAAGCAATTTTAAAAAAATTCTATTCAGCCAACCAAAAGCCACTTTCACGAGCTTCAATGTCTCCCATTACATTAAATAATATCTATTTTTCACCGCGGTTGCAAAAGGAACTTTCCCATTCTCTCCAGTGAACTCCCACAACAAGTGCAATTAGAAATGAGTTGAGACAATACACAGAATTACATTCGCTCTCCTACTTAGTTATCAGTGCTATCAGAGCATATTTTTTGACTCTTCCAATTAAGAGCTCTACAGAGTTAAAAAAAAATGTTCCCCAGGAGTATTTATGCCACACTTTCTCTTCACTTTAATTATGATAAACAAAATCTAAACTCTACCAATGTTATATCATCCGGTACAGCTTGTTTCTTATTAACACTCGAATTTTAATTTATATTACTTCAAAAAAAAGGAAAAAAAAATTGTAGCGAGCAAACTGCTCTAGTAAGCTATTAGCCGATAAACTGTAAATTTCAACATCACACTGCAAAACACAAAAAGTTACAGCTGAAGTTGTTGGTCCTTCCCCTGACGCCGATGCATTCACTTCCTCATCTCCCTTCATAGTGTGAAAATCTGTGCTCATGAATGGCCAAATTCCGGTCAATGCACCAACACTATAATAAATTCATGAAGTTATACATAATTTAAAACAGAACCATAAAAAACCCAACAGTTTTGTACAAAATGCATGAGCTGTTTCAATTAAATCTTTAAAAGATTCACAAGCATACCTTGGAGTTTCATCATCGCTTGTTTCAGCATCACCACCAGTTGTTCCGGGTCGTCCTTTCTGAAATTTAAAAGGTTTTGACTGGAAAAATTTCTATTACCCAATCGCTTAGAACACATCTCTTTGTTATAGTCACCCATTTTTTTGTGTCACAAAAATATGTAAGTGCAAACCTTCTTCTTTTTCTTTTTTTGCATTTCACGCGTCGCCATTAACTGTTCGTAATCTTTCATATAACTCTGAAAGATGAGCGCATTTGAGAGTCAGTTTGATATGTAACAATCCAGAATATTAAAAGGTTTGAAAAGTTGGAAGAAAATTCTCAAGGAAGAAGCAACTCACTCTTGTCAATGGATCATTCTTGAAGGCTTGAAATTCATCTTCTGTCACTTCTGGCGCCAAATATTTGGTAAGGTCTCTTGCTTCATACTTCTCATTAGGCTTTAATTTTGGTTCATGCATGATTACACGATAGTGAAACAGGCATGTATACCAATGTCCTCTCTGCAAAGTTCATTGTTTACTCAAGAATGATAACCTCTTCCACTCATCATATTACAAAGCTGTAAAGAATTGGAAGTTTTGAAAACGAATAGATCATGAAGAAAAGATGCTCTTCTAATCCCATTCATCTTCCAGTTTTGAAAATGTTTAGAATTCAAATATCCGGTCTGTTTTAAACGAATCGCACGCTAAACTGCCATCAAATATGGAAAATCTGAAGAAAAAAAAAAAAAGTATTTTCCTCATTCTTTAACAAAAATTTAAATGATTTGCAATATTATTTAAAATAATTACCCCTTTATTGTATGCAAATGGGAGATTCTTTTTCAATGCCTTTTGTCGTAATTTGTTGCTGAACCAAATACCAAATGCAGGACGACCACATGCTATGGCTTTTCCACCAGTGAGAGTTGCCAAACAACAACATGCTTTCGCTTCCAAAGCAGCCTGATCAAGTTCAGACCAATTAGTACTGCCTGAAAAGGACTTAATATCAAATAAAGCCAGTTGCACGAATCGCCACCTAGCACCACAATTCTGTAACAGAGGAGTGCTAAACATTTTACATTGTAAAGGAAATCTAAAAGTCAATGATTGAACAATTTCTGTTAATCCATCTTTGATTAGGTATTGATAGAAATGATAGAAATACTAAACGAATAAAACAGAGGGAAACAAAAAATAAAAAAAAAAAAACATGGTATCATCTTAATTCAAAAGAAAAAAATAAAAAAAAACATCATATTCCTTGTTGGCATAATTTCAATATATCCCAGCTCTAAACCATAAGCGCTACACATTTTACTTTGTACTTGTTCATCTCTCCAACCTTAAGGTCAAATATGAAAGATCACTCCATGTCATACTTGTATTACTATCATAATGTGATTAAATAGAGAACATACCTATCCCAATTTTAATTATGATCTATTTTGAAAGGTTTAAAAAGCTTTTCAATCTTTTTTGGTGCCCCAAATTAGAAGCCGTCGAGCATGAAGTGGATGCTATTGAACCTAACGTCAGTTGTTCTCGTCCTTATTTTTGTCTAGTTTAATTAGGAGGACAGAAACTAAATATTTCTGACTTCAGTGAAAAATCTTTCAGATTTCGTTTTCTTCGAAATCTGAAAGAAGTGCTTAGATCCAGTTTTCCCCCAATTTGATAATCAAAAGAAAAAAAATTGCACCTGAAGAATCAGAATCATCACTGGATGTTTCCTCTGCTTCTTCTTCTGCAACATCTGATTCGTCATCAGGTAATTGCTGATGTGGCATTTCGGCATTTGGAAGTTCAGGTCGACTTATACCACTCGTACCTACCTCATCTGAAATTTTTTTCCAAAATAAATATTTTTAAGGAAACGAATGGGGGTTTATAGGTCGAAACTTTGCGGCACACGTCTGTTATATACCCTTCTTAATGGTCTCATCCCGATATAATAGCAGCAACGGTCAGATAGTACGGCATTAACTTAGATTATTACATGAAATCGTAAAGTTAAGTATCAGATAAGCATTAAAAAAGGACCAGATCAAACATGGGAATGATTAAAAGTTGATTGGCTTCCACAAATTAATTCCACATGGGATAAGAGACACACCAATCTTTTATTAATTAAACTAACCTGAAACATTTCCAGAAGCAGTAATTACAGCTGCAGAAGTTGTTGCTATATCTGAGGTTCCTGGTTGTGGTTTGTATTTCTGTCTTTGTTGCTGCTTTTTTGGTGGTTGCTTCTTGTGTTGTTGTTGAAGCTGACAATATTGTTGCTGCTGCTCTTGTTGCAGTTGCAAATGTTGTTCTGCTTGCGCCAATAACTGCAATCGTTTCTCTTCCTCTTCGAGTTCACGTTGCCTTTTTTCAAACTCATCCCGAACGCGCTTCTTGTAAGGATAAGTCATTGAGTTAATCGTACTATTAGTAGTAGCAGAATTATCACTGTTGGTAGTACTAGTAATAGCAGTAACTGGTGGGGTGACACTGATCGATGCTTTAGCCGCTACTGATGCCGAAAGTTTTGATTCCAACATCGGGCAAGACATCCTTATCTACTTTTTTTCCTGCTAAAGAACTTTCCTGAAAAAAAGAAAAAACACCATATATAGGAAACAACAAAATGTCGATCTTAGATAAATATAAATGAAATTATATGCATGATAGGGGATATACTCGCGATTTTTTTTTTCATTTTTGAAGGTGTTGATAACTTTCGAAAAATCTAGAATAATTTCTTATAAAATCAGATGAAACACCTTTTCTTCTTCCTCTTCCCTATCTTCATTCAACTACTCATTCTTTTTTGAATTAACTTATCATTAAGTTTCTGCAATTCAAGTTCAACTTTACTTGCCTTGATATATACAAAAATTTTGCGTAGCTTGCAAGACTACAAAAAAGAAGCAATGAAAAGAAACAGGTAATTGAAACAGATGATTAAAAAGGAAATTAAATGAGAAATTCAGTAAATAATTTAAGCAATTTGAGCAAATTAGGTCTTCCAATCAATTTTAGATTACACTGCATGTTTGGATAGATTTCCAGATAAATACTTCAGAACTCGCATCTCATTGATTTTCTGCCACTCAGTTTCTTTCTGGGAAGGTATCTGAGCTAGCTGTCTATATTTAATACAGTATTTTCAGCAGATTTTCCAAGAATTTTAAAATTAAATTTCATGCTTTATATCAGCTTTCAAGTTTTATCCCATTCATATCAGAAATTTGCTAAAATTTATAACTTTATAGATGATCAAATATTTCGAAATTTGAGTTCAAAATAACGCATATGCATAAAAATCAAACCTGTAAGACTAATGGTCAACAATAATGAAAGTAAGAAGGAATAGAACTGTTAAAACCAGTGGCTAATAATGACACAAGGAAGCATTGATAAATTTAGACAGGAGCTTTTATAAACAATGGTCAGTAACAAAAAATGCCTACGAATTACTGAATCTGTGTGGTCATTGGTCAATAATGAGGAAAGTCTGTGAGAAAACTCATATCAGTGCTCCATAATGGTGAAAACAATGACGAACAGAATTCCAAAATTAGTATTCTATAACGATGATGAAACGAACAAGAACCTAATCATTATATTCAATAGCTAGTAATAATAGCTATAATCAGTGTTTAATAATCATAAAAGTGAACTAGAACCGAATAAGCAAGGATAATCAGTGATCAGTAATGAATGCTATTACAGTAGTGAAACTTGAAAGAATATTAAATCATCAAAACTAATGCTCTATAATAAGGAAAGTGACGAAGAAGCTAATAAATGGTAAAAATGGATAAGAATCAATTAATCAAAATCAATGATCAACAATAACGACTACTGCTGACAGTAATTTAGTCAAGGTTAAAGGTCAAAGGGAATAAGAATGTTACATTCCCAATAGAACTTTAAATTCCTAAATATAATATAAGTTATACGCCCAAAATAACCCAACAAAACTTCACAATACATAATAACAGCCAGCTGACCATAACGAGAATGGAAGCGTATTTAACGAGTCCCGTAAAATGCCACAACGCAATTAGTGCAACTCAACATTACAAATCACACGTGAGTTAGACGTTGGTTTATTACGTTGTTGTACGTGATATGTTTAATATTTGAGATTATTGTTGATTGGATGTTAATATTTTGTATTTTATATAAAAATTTAATGGTAAATATGTAGTATATAATATGATATTTGTCACATTTCTATGCTAACTTTTTTTTACGCCACATTTTTATGCTAATTTTTTTTTTGTCCTAACTTAATGTTATTAAATGTGACAGTTATCTTTAAATTTCATATTTACTATCAAATTTTTATGTTGAATCGATCGCTTTAGATATTTGTGTGCTTTTTTTTTTTTTTTTTTATTGACCATGACATATAATTATTTTTGTAGAGCATATTTTGCATAACTTAAATTAGCCTCTTCATAATAAATTACCCCATAATTGCTAGTCATCATATACATTATACAGATAATGTTTCCATTTTTTTTTTAATTTTTTTTTTTCAATATGCAACACTTTTTCGCACATATTGAAATAAATTACAAAGCAAACGTTTAATAAATTCATCTAAAATATAAACATGCTATTGTATATGCCGAAAAGTTGAGATGCTTAAAGAAAATAAAGTATTCCAAAAAAAAAAAAAGAAAAAAAGATGAAAAAGAGAAAACGCATAACTGTTTTCCTAACTTATATTATTGGAATATACATAAGAAATTGAGGTCACCATTAGGTGATTTTATATTAAGTAGTTTTTCATTTGAACGGGTCATTTTGCAAAATGGTCATTTTTTGTCTTCGAATTATTACGACATTTTTATAAAATTATTATTTTATTTTTAAATTTTCAAGAAAAAAAAAATTGAAAATGCGAAATATTTATAGAGTGCTGGTGAATGGATTACCTTGTGCAGTTGATCTGGATATCATTATATCTTCCTCTATCACTGATAACTGATTGTCTTGCCGTTTCGATGGCTAGTGTTACTTGCGGAGGTAATGTTTATCACATATCACTGATTATCACTTGCACTACCCAATATATGTATCTTTCACGAATCAGTGATTGTAGCACTACTAATTCTTATCAGAGTACTGCTGATTTCAAAACCATAAGTTATAATGAGATTTACAAGTGGATATAGCATAACATACTTCTGGGATGATTATCATTACGCCTAGACATTATGTCATATTTGACAACTACTCGGCTTAGTCGGTACCTATTCACTTCCGAGCAGTAATTGTGGAGAGTAAGTTACGTGATGTTTTGATGTTATGATTCTTTTATCCTGACAAATTGTTGTGATGATAAATTGAATAATAATGATTGAACAATAAAACAAGCTGATTATTTCGTTTTTAGCTTGTACAATGGTTGTGACAGAAATGGAAATAAAGATTGCTGAATTAGAAGAAAAAATACGAGGAAAAAGTTATTACCAATCGAGTGAAACGAAAATTCAAGGCATTGCTGATAAAGTAATACAATTGTAAATCCCAAAAAAAAATCATTTTCATGATGCTTGCAATCCTTCCTTCTTTCCTCTTTTTCCCTATCAAAATTTCGACAAAAATTTGACATTATGGATCATTATCTTTCGTACTTTTGGTATTGATTTCCTGAATATGTGACTAATTAAGGAACATAAGAAAAATAATCAAAAGAAGGAAGACGGGTGGGTGAAAAGTTATTGTTATTAGAAGAACAAATTTTTCGAGATTTTTTGAGACTGAAAGAAATTTCAAAATATTCATTAGATATAAACAAGACTATCGTTGTTGTCTTTGAAGGGGCGATTATGGAGATCCGAAATTCAATTGTCGGAAATACTGGAGACAGTCTGTGATAAAACTTCGGAATGGACTGCTGTTGTACATCCTAGAACCGGAAAAGGTGTTTATGCGCGTCGTGCAACATTGAAATTAAAACAAGTACCCGAACATTTAACCATCCACCAGTTTGAAGATGCGGTATTTACCTATCGATCGATTATAAAATAAATTTAGATTTTTCGTTGAATAAAAATTTAGATTCCTTTATATTACTGTTCATCTTCCCTTCACCTTTCTCTCTCTATCTCTCATGTGACAAATTGTGACCCTGTATATGAGTAAATAAGTAGGAATAAAAGGTAAGAGAAGTTTGGTTAATATTTAATTTCCCTCTCTGAATTCTCATTTCTAATTGAATTAACTGTTTTTTTTACTTCAGTGTAGTGATTTTCTGGATTCCTACGAAGATCAGTTAATTAAATTCGCACGCAAAAAACGTGAAGAACCAGTGCGTCAATTCTGCCATGATACAATAAGTTCGTGGTATTGAAGTGTTGATTACAAAATTTTTGACGCTTTTAAATCTTTTTAAAGTCGTATGTATAGTATTGTTTCTCCTTCTGCTTAGGATATACGTTGTATTAAATGACCAAATGCTACTGCTGCTTTCGTGGTTAGCTTACTTTTCATATATTTTGGATCAAATCGAGATTTACTGTTTTCTTCTAGAATTGGAAAGCTAAAATTAAATTGGCAGAGCAAATATTCGATCCAAATTGATCAATGTTTTCTTCAGAAGTATGTACAGCTGTTGACGTTACACCAATGACGGATGAAGAGTCTGGAAAAGCGCAAATTCTGAGTGATAAAGAGAAAGAGAAAACGGTGGAAAAAGCATTGGATATGTTAAAGAGGGATGTTGATAGGATGGATGATGAACTCTAAAGTGAAATTCAGTCAGTACTGTTTTGTTTTTTTTTCTTTATTTTGATTTGTATTATTTCTCTATGCCTACTTATTTATTTCTCATGTATCTGATTTCTTTGCTCAAATATTAATGCGGTTAATGTTTTTGCAATAATCCAACTTTGGTTCAATTTAGTGATGATAAATTTCATGGTACTTTAGCTTTCACACTTAAAATTATTTATTTTCAAGTGGGTTATGATGCGGTTCGACTGGTTAAATAAATTACTTTTTTTGTTTTAAATGGATCATTGCGACATTTATAATTGAATATCATTAGGTTAGCAGGCCTCTTCCTAACGTATTGTGACATTTCTAGTACCACAGGGTCTTCGAATTTTATTTTTTTCAGCATTCAGCATTCTTTACTTGTTTTCTGATTCATTTAATAGTAAATGATACTTGTTTTCTAATTTTAATGCTAAATGTCTAAAATTTGTTGGATTTATCAGGATGTTAGTATCGTGCTTGTTTTCTATAAGTTGCTCAGTCAAGCAAATTTTTGGTCCAATCATCTACGGCTGTAAATTGTTCCATTTTTTAATTTTTTCGTTTCAAATGACTTGTATGATGGATCATTAAATGATGTTGCTTGCGATTTTATTTTCTTTATATAATTTATTTATTTATTTGATGTTTCCTGTATGTATATAATAAGTGTAGAGTTGGGCTTTTCATACTTTATCAAAATGTTATTTCAAAATCGGGAAAAGAATTGTCGATCATTCGATATTGTAAATTCCACAATTGTGAAAGAGCTTGCATACTGTCAATCACACATTAATAACATTAAAACCAGTTTGCGTTTCCAGTCATAGTGTGTTCTATCCAGTTTCGATTTCTGCTGTTAATAATTGTTTGAAATACTTGGCTTTGCTATTAAGCCAACAACTTTTTTTTTTCCTGATTTGCTTGTAGCATCCGAAAATATATCTTACCGTGATTTAGCACTATCTTTCAATCTTTGCCGGTATTTTAAGATTCAGCTGGGATAGTGCTGAAAATTATGATAAATTTCACGACATTATCAATGTTTATAATATTTTTTTTTTTTTTTATTTTGTCTTGTAGAATATCGTCACCGGTTGGTACGAAAATTCATCAGAGGAGTGCTAAATATTTTTGTTACTGATGTTGACAACATGTCCCATAACGGAGCTCAGTCAATTATGGAATTGGGATGAAAACATTGTTCCACATTGTCTTATTGGTAATTCACTGGAGAATTATACAAGGCATCGCGATTATCCAGAGACGTTACTTTGCCATGATATGAAAGGAGGATATCTCGATGAAGAAAGGTAATTTCAAATTTTGTTACAAAATGATCTTATTACGTATTTACTAATCGATAGATATATTTACATTATACATTTATATATATATTTTTTTAGATTAGATGGTTGTAAAGTAACAGATTCAACAGCTCCATTTATATTTTTTCATTGGTGGTACATCGATATTTTTGTATATTTCTCGCATAATTTCATTACCATTCCACCTTTAGGCTGGATTAATCAAGCTCATATGCACGGTGTTATAGTACTTGGTAAGTGAATTTCAATCACTTTTTTTCTCTTATTGTAAGTAACCTACACAAGATATAACTACATTAAATTTTAGGTAACATTAATAATTGAAATATTTTTCAAAATTGTCAGTAAGTTGGAGTTTCTATCAGTAACCATATTATTAAGTGCATTAAAATTGTTAGCTAAACAGGCAGCATCGTGGTCCCCTTTTGAGATTGTGATATCGTTTTTGCCTACGAAATCTTGAATTGGGATGGATTAACGAGAAAAGGATATAATTAATAAGATATAAAAAAGAAGGTTAGAAAATGTGTCGGAAAAGGAAAATTTTTGCAATATTATTTCTGGCAGGGTAGGATATGTATCTTTGAATTAAGCGGTTTTTATTTTAGTCGGGGTTTTCAAAGGAAAAATTATCATTTAAATGAAATTACTGGATTTAATTTACAGTGGGTTTAGCAATACAGAATTTAATAATAAAATAAAAATTTCCCATATGTCCGATATGCAACGGTATAGTTGTGAATTGTATCCGTATTAATATATAGAAAACTTAAACTTGTGATTTGAAATGTAGTAAGTTTATCCGAATAAACAACTCTCTTAATCTTTCGTAAAATGAAAGAATTGTTTTGATCAAAGTAATGATTAATTAGGCTGTAAATGGGACTCTGAGTTATGAACATTTTTGAATAAAGTTAAAAAAAAGAATATAGAATGAATTATCAATAAGATTAAACAAAGAAATTGTCTAGTACTAGTACTGCGAAGAATTGATAATCTTTTCAGCAGAAAAATTAGTTGAGATAGTTTAATGCTTCGCATCATTTGTTAAATTTGGCAGATAATCTTTCTCATGATATTATTCTGATACATCAGACAGTCTTGGTAATTGTGTTTAGTAATTGAAAATATTTACTCTTTCCTTCATATTGTTTTTCTTTCATGGTATTCAGGGACATTAATTACCGAATGGCATGGAGGAGCTGATCTTTGTAAAGAATTTCTGAAAAACGAAGATAATGTGGCAAAAACGGTGCAAAAATTGGTGAATATTGCTGTAAAGTATAATTTTGAAGGCTGGTTAATTAATATCGAGAATAAAATAGAGGTTTGGTTTTTTACATGATTTCCAATGTATTATAATGTTTTCTTTCACAAGAAAGAGTAATGAAAATAAGACATTTTTGTGGATATGTAGGTAAAGTAAACTATGGTGTTGGAAATTTGAATTCAGCTTACCATCTATGACTTCACCTTTGATCATAAATAGGTATTATGTTACAGAACTATACAAACGATCAATGGAATTTTCTCATATTTTAGTTAATTGAAGTTCTTTTTTTTCAGTTCTTGAAATATGACATTAAATTAAATGATACGACGTACAAAAATGAGAAAAAAAAGATTTCATTATAACATGCTTATTTATAGGAAGTACTACTTCTTTCTTTCATAATTCTCTCTGTTTCTTTTATTGTCGAATATCAACTAATTACCTGTTTTCGCAACTCTTATTTAATTCCTTAATACTTTTTCTTACCAATTGTTTCTTTTTTCTGTAATCATAAATATCCCTCATTTATTTTTAAGATTGGATCTAACTTGATCGTTTTTTTTTTTCACCTAGTAATAAGGCAGATTTGCGGAAGAAGTGTACTGGTTTATGACTGCTTAAAATGCTGAGAATTGATTTGATTGGTAGAATTTACGGTAGTTTCAGACAGAATCTATCATGTATCTTGATCTCTTCTTGAAAATGCTTACAAATGAAATGAGGCAAGCAATTGGTGAACGGAGTCGTGTTATATGGTATGATTCAGTAACGGTAGATGGTGAACTGAAATGGCAAAATGAGTTGAACGAGAAAAATCAGTAAGCTATTCATATATTTTTAATCTCGTGTTTGTCGTGCTGTGATAAATAATTTTGTCAATCGACTCATATATTTATATGTTATTGTAATGTTATATTAGACTATTCTAACACAATTTTTTCCGAATATTGTAAGAGAAATAGGGCTAGGAAAAGGAAAAGTTTGCAAATTTTATTATAAAAAAGGAGATGGTTCGATATTACGGATGGTATTTTTTTAAATTATATATGGGATGTGAAACAGCTATCGATAAGTGCTGTGCGAGCCAAACATCGCCATCGGAATGTTTTTGTTGGAGTTGATTGCTTTGGTCGAGGATGTCACGGTAATTTTTCACTCCTTGTTGTAATTACACAATTCTGTCATTATATGCGAAATTGTTTGAAACAGTTCAACTTCACGAGATGTTGACCTTATAGGTTTGTTCAATATTTAGTGGAATTATAATTCAAGATTTGTTAATTGCGGTACGCATTTCAAATTAATGTGTGTCCTTTCTTCACTTCTTTTTTGTGCTAGAAAACCATCACGCAACATAACAACATTAGCAAATATTAGATATTATCTAAATTTCAACCCAATGAATCCCTATTTTATCGTGATTTGAAGACTATTCTAATTTTCTGGCACATTCACTTCCAGGTGGTGGTGGTTGGAATTGTCATGAAGCGTTTATGCATCTCCGCCAGAATAATCTTTCAGTTGCTTTGTTCGCTCCTGGATGGATTGTTGAAGCGATGCCTTGTCGAGAAATCATCATTAATTCTCTGCGGTACTTTTTTTTTGTACCACTTCTTGCAAACTAACACTACATGCTGCTTAAGTTACCTCCTTCTCGTTTTTTCTCAGTATTGCTTTCCATTCTATGTTTGGTCGAACAATAACAATTACAACTTGACTAGGAATATCCAACTAATAAAGTTTCAAAAAGTTTCCAATTTAAAGCATTTGATTGGCTTATTTAAGGAAACATTGTAGTGCAATAGACACATCAGGGATGTTTAGAGTTGATTAATGGAGGAATTGATTGATTCCAAATATCTTCCTTTTAAACATCTATTTAGGTTTTGGGATCGTTTGATCACATTTGTTCGACCACATCCATTAACAGCGTTACCAATTGACACCGATTTTAGTCTTGGTTATAAACACAAAGATGCTTGCAAGGTATTCTTTACCATTACTTACATTAAACTGTCAAACATGAATGATATCGAAATTAGTTCTGAATCCGAAATGGACCTTTTGATTCAGAGTTGAAATATGACATGATTATATATGAAGAATAGATGTTTAATATGCAAAAGTCGGTCTTTTAACTTTTGCTTTGCTTCACTGCAGAAAATTTTCTCCATGCTTTTTCGCTTTCTTATTCTACAAACGAAATGATTTGTGCTTGTTTAGTTTTATACTCTAGTTTCATACTGAATTCAGTAATATCTTAACTTGAACTCTTACAAAAATTAACTTTCCGTTTCAAGTACCCAGATTACAATATTAGATTCATAGTTACGAGACTGTATTGAGTGTAATTTTGCTGTAAGGCTCCTCAATAGGACTGGCAATGTTGACCATTGGAAACTAAGTTGAAATATATTTTCTATTGTTAGTAAGTGATTAGTAATTAGTTAATTATTAATAATTACTGCTGGAATTTTTAGTGTATCAGTAGAACATATTTTTTTAGTATTACAATTTGGCAGAAGCAAAAATGCAGCCTTTTTATTTGGCAAGTGGTGCATTTCCAGAGTCTTCTGGTATACATATTGTTCTTCAGGGGCCAACTTTGCACAGGTATTGGAAGTTTCGACTTTAAAAATTAGGCCTTGTAAAATAAAGGATGAAGAGATCGTTGAGAAGTGTAAGCGAAGGAGGGAAGTTATACTTTTCTTAGCAAATCACCTAATTTCGAGCTACAGTTTCTTATATTGCAGCAGCTTGGCATGTTTTCGGTACTCACATAGTTAAAATATTCTTTAAATTATTGCTACAAAATGATAACTTAGGAGCGGTCGAAAACATGGAGAGAACCCAAAATTGATCATCAAACTATCACTTCAAGTTGTAGCATTTAATGCTTTTATTTTTGCTAGTTGTAGCATTTATTTATGTTTTTAAGGTTATTTGTAACCAATCTGTGCTTAAATGGAGACTACACTGTGGAAACTGATTGCGACCAGGCTCTGCAACTTATGTTATGGAAAAAAGATAACGGCAAAGAAGAGATTAAATGTATTCAATGCAAAGACGAAGGAGTAAGAAACATTTGGAATTTCTATGCTAAGGACGAAATTATCACTGGCATTGGCCTGCTTTCATCAAATTTTGCCATTTTACGTAGTTTTGTTTTCCGTAGGTCAATCAGCACAAGTATGTTGACATAATGATTTTTACTGTATCTTACATATTTTGCTCAAAAAGCGCAACTGCATACCCAAATGGTATGCTTCCTGTTTTCATGGTTGAAAAAAAAAAATTTCACTGCATCATATAAGATTATATGTCGAATTTTATTGAAATGTGAAATTATTGTAGTCTAACCAGTGGATATATTATGTATTGGACAGCTGATCTAGTTTTTTCTTCCTGATCTTTCTCTACTCTCAACCCGTCGGTTACTTATTCATCATTTTAGCAGTACTTCTGTCCACAACTTCAGGTGATCTGTGTGTAATTTAGGAGGTACTAGCAGTTTGTTTGAGTCCAGACGCAACAGCTATCGTAGTGGCACTTAATTGTGGCACTGTGATAAGGTTCAGTTTATCGAATATATAATTATACGAGCTGAATGCCTGGACCAATTATGACGACTGCAATTTGAATTAAAGCATGCCATAATATTTCGAGCTCCAAATTTTCTTTTTTTTTTATTCTCAAGCAGAGCCTTTCAAATCTTTTAGACATTTCTTCTAACAACATTTGTTGTTTTTTTTTTTATGAAATAGTCGGAATCTTTTCTGTTTCAATATGGTTTCCGACTGTTTTGCATAGTTCCATTTGGTTTTTCACAGTTTGAATTCATTAAACAGATGACAGTTTGGAATATTTTATCGACACTCAATCGTCAATGAAAAAATTAGTTTTTTGAATTACACGAACTTTTTTTTATTTGTAAGAAAAACGTTTCGAAGATCGGTTCGATTAATAGAAACTCAAGAAATTGTGCTAATCGAGAAAATAGAAAAAATTGTAGAAATACAGTAATTCAATTTATTGATGCAAAATCAGATTGTTAAGTTCTTTTGTTATAATTGTACGTATTATTTTTCTCTGTTTTCCACTCATTTTTCCATTTAAATGATTTGTTGAACTATGCATAAATGTGATTCCCAAAAAACTGCTACATAAAGCCACGCGAGTTTCATAGCACGAATAAAGAAGATTAATTTATATATTTAGGTATTACTACTTCCATTAAATTAGTGTCTTGCTTTCGTGATCAAATACATCTGTCACAGTTCGCGAATAGTTGCTAGAATCTTTTATATTCGAGCTTAAACTGCAGAATGATATTCTGTTTCTTTATCATGATGCATACTATCAATAGAATATAAAATTATTTAAGGATATATGAATTACAGATTTTTAATCAGAAGAAAGTAGAAGGCTAATGAATGATTAAGGAGAAGATAAAGAAGAAGGTTCTTTTATTAATATTAATTCTATGTATGTATTAAATGCTCTTTTTCGTGAAAAATTTTCCAATACTTTTTTACTCTTAGTATTACATTTTTATTATACTGCAAAAACTTTTCAACATTCGACAAAACAGTGAGATGACCAATGTCACTAATCTTCCATTCTCCTTGATTTTGATTAGCCATTGTTAATTTAATCATATGTTTAAGAAATTTTTTATTTTTTGATAGCTCTATAGATAATCATTTTTAGATAATATTCACATCAGCTCTTAAATTGCCTAATTTTCATGTTTGCATTGATTCTTAAATAGCCGATAAGATTTGATAATTGGTAATAATTTGATCTTAAACAAACTTTCTATAACATTTGCAAATATTCTTTCTAACTTTTCACTAAATTATAGCCGATTCTCAGTGATGCAATATATCGTGAGATCTCCTTAGGAATATATGAAATTATAAAATACAAAATTTCTATATGAACTTTGTGTATGCCATCATAAAGAACATCATGTCTTTCTCCTAATTTAGATGGCCATATTTGCATTGATATTGGCTAGAATATTATGAAGCTGACAATATAAGCTATCACCTTTAATAGTAGCGATATATTTTATGAGCATTTGTTGCAAGATCTCTTAAAGAGCAATACATTTACTATGCTTTTCGTATTAATTCTAGTTAACCGTTAGTTGAAGTGATCGAATATGTGAAGAATATTTTTAGGTTCATATTATAATTAATAGGATCCGGCATTAGATTACAAAGACATTATCTTAGATGACATATCTTCCCACTATTAAAAATATTATGTGTTAATTCATTTACAGATTCTTGCCATTGAAAAAAGCTTTTGTGAAAACCTTATCAGGCGCAAATATGTAACACAAATAAGCTTAATCATCTCAGATTCATATCTGTACAAGGCATTCCAAAATGTAGAAATTTTTATTGATAAGTAGATTTTTATATAATACTGAAATTGTAGGCAGTTTCCGAAGTGGTATATCTCTCGTCTTAGTATTTCCAAATCAAACTAGCTACAAGAGAAATTCTTAAACAAAGGGAATGAAGTATTTCATATTATTTTCACCTTGATTTTCGCTTTCTTTTAACTGGGATGCTAATGATCCTCACTATTTCAAGTTCATTATCTCTGTTTATCACTTAGCTTTTAAGCCCTTCATAGCTATAATTTAGAATTTTTGAATATTAGTATTTTTGAATACTACTTCAAGTATTTTTAACCAAACTTGAATCTTTCCATATTTCACTACTCATATGAAAACATATGAAATGTTGATGATAGGCTCTCTGAAAGTATTTAACTCATTAATTTTTACTCATAGTTTTTACACAACCAATCAGATGTTTATTGCTATTCATATATGTGAAAATGATTCTCTGTGAATATTTCACCATATTTCAATGATAAGTTATCACTATCGACTTTCTGATTACAAGAGGCCAAGTGATCAAACTTCAGAATCATTTGCGTCAGAATCCATTAACAAGTATTATCCGTATACTTTTACTTACTTCTCTGATTGCTTTTTCTCTAATCATATTATAAGAACATTCTTGCATTATGTATAAAATTTTATATGGAATAAATTTCTAATAGCTAAAAATCTTAGATCGGACATGTTTTTGTTTCGGTGGGGAATTTTGTTTTCACATCAATAACACCAATATCGTACATCTCACGTGGTTTCGAACCGGATGTGGAATATTTCTCAGGAATACGGAGGAGCATTCTGCGTATGCATGGCTGCAAAAATTTGTAAAATATTTGGAAAAATAAACTACTCAAAATTTTTTGATTTTAGACAAAATTTACAAGATATATGATGTAGTTGATTTTGTCGAAGAAATAATTAAATCAAACCTTTGCACGACACATGTGGCTGATAGTGAACTGTGGATCGAACATATCCGTTTTCGAGCTTCCCATTATTGTAAACTGTCCCTGTGCATTTGTTTTTGTCTTTGCAAGTGCTGCAGCTGGTTTTGTGGCTGAGAAATTACGAAAATGTTTTAAATTAAAATTGATTTTCACTTTTTCACATTACGGTTGGAAAGTTTGCAAAAACTTTTCTCGTCTTTGTCTACATGCCAATTCATTTCATAGCTAAATTTCTTTTTTTTTTTTTTTTTTTTTACTTTATCAGCGAATAAAGTAAAGCCATTTCCTATTCTGAATACAATCAAATTATCGTCGTTAGACATTTTGCACTCAATGATCAAACATTCTTGTAGTGTTGATGTGGATTTTCACTTGAAGCATTACAAGCTTAAAGTATTAGAATCTACTACTACATCTACATTAGAGTTAACAGCTTAATCTAATCTTGTCAAAAGCATAGCAAATATATTCGAGAAAAAATTGCCATCTTAAAAGTTCATGACATTACTCCTATCTTAAAGAAGCTTGAATTAAGCTAGCCAGATTAAGATTGCTCATTTCATATGTTATTAGCCAATGAAACATTCCGCTATCTCCTTGGCTTATCGGAAAATTTCGGAACAATATCGTGCAGTAACTTGGCTCCACCCAATCAATGCAAACCCCAATGACGAATGATTTCAATATCAAAAAATTAGTAAATTAACTCTTGTCTTGTAAATTAATTTAAATTAGAGATTTGAAGCAAGATAACATATAAGCAAAAAATTGCATCCATTATACAAGTCATTTTTCAAATCGTAAATATTTTAAAATTAAATCCAAATGAATATTTATTTAAATGACACTATACATTAACGAATAATTGAATTTCAATCATATAATGGTGAAATGAAAAATTAAAAATGAACCGTATCTTTCGCTATATAGCTCAATCTCTCCATTATTTACCGGTTCTCCATCACAAATAACAATTCCTTTTACTCCAACACTTTTCGTTTTTGCTACAATAGTTATTGGTATTGATATGCCAATAATAATTGCAAATGTTAGAGCAAATCTCATCTGCAAAATTTCTTACAATAAACAAGAAATGCAAAATAAAATCACAATCCGATTGATTTTGAAATCGCGTTTACAATGTTAATTTTTAAAGTGCTGAAGTTTTTTCTTTTTTTTTTTTTTTTTCTTTCTTATTTCATTGAATGTGATTTTGTTAAGGGCTATATATTCAATCAATCTATTCTTCCAAATTACCCTCAATAAAAAAGAAAACAAGAGAGAGAGAGAGAGAGAGAGAGAAGAAAACATTCAAACTTTTAGAAAATCATTAATCAATTTTTTTTTAAGCAACATAAAATTATTGTTTAATGAACCAGAAACAAATCAATCGTTAATTGATTTGTTCTTGTTCCCTTTCCTATCGTTAATTTAATAATGGTTAATTGTTAATTGACAAATTTGATTGTGAATGAAAAAAGGAAAAATAAGAAAAATTCAACTTCATATCAATACGTAATTAGGAAAACAGAGAAGGAAAATTTATATGAAACAAAACTTCTAAAATAAATGATTAATTAGCTTTAGATTATTGATTCTATGAATAATTTCTGTGAAAGAAAGATTTAGAAAAAGTTTAATATGTCGATGCATATTCAATTCTAAAAAAAAAAAAAAAAAAAGCATAAATAGAAATGGAAAAAAGTAATAATGGATACCGAAAGAATGACATAAAATTGTTGAAATGGGTAAAGAAAAGCCAGGATGATTAGCGTCAAAAGAAGGGTAAGTTTAAATAAAATGGAAATGGAAATGGAAATAACTTATAGAATAAGTGAAAAAAAGTTTGCTTTATTAAAATTTATCTTTATGACATTATTAGTATATTAGAAATTTTACATATATTTAATTTTTATTTCTTCCATTATCTTAAAATTGAATTAATTTCGTTAGGATAAAATCAAATAAGCGGAAGAGATGAAAGAGGGAATATTAAGCTGTATATTGATATTATAGGTATGGAATAGAGCGGAAAATACATCTGATTATACCTTTAATTATCTTTTGCTTACATGCTTAATATGATACATAACATATTGATGTGAAACTACTGCAGGTTTATTTTTTGATTTCTTTTTCCTTTCATACATACTAATATTAATTAACATATCCTAGGCAATCACACAAATCAAGCTATGATGAAAGCCTACTTGAAATTTAATATAGTTATAAAGTTGATCAGATTGCAATAAATCATTTTATTGTAATATATTCCTAATTCTATTACTTTCTCATATAACTAACAAATAAATGAAAATTGGACAAGAAGGATAATAAATCAAATTCTGAATTTCCTTTAAAAGAAAAAAAAAAAAAAAGAAAAAAAAAATGGGAAATGTCCGAATAAATCAAATCCAAATACTTTCCTGAAATGAAAATTAATAATAATTTAAATTTGTAAAATGCTAACAATTTTTGTTAGATTAAAATAGGCGAATATATACATAAATGTTTGAATTTTTTAGATGTGCCAATTATATACCAAAATTATCAGCCTTTACATAACTGTGAACAATCTTTATAATACACATTGATCCTTTTTTAATTTTTATTTACATATTGCCACATGGGACGCGTTTAATTATGAACATATACAATTAATTAGAAATGATAAATTTAAATAACACTGAATTTAGACAAGAACAATAAATAATAGAAAAAGTTATTAGAAGACTTTTCATTAGAACATATGTTTCGTATAGTTTCTAGAAGCTAGTGTGATATAACTCAACTATAATGAACAGTGAAAGAATACTATTCTGTGATGAGCGTAGAATGTGCTTGAAACAGCATACTTTCCTTATTGGATCTATATAGGAAAAAATGGTAAACAACTTATGATTTTAAACAAAACTTAAATTTTATATTTGATCATCATGGAGTTTTTTGTAATTCTTCATTGACTGTAAGCAGTAGAATGACCTATAGAGCTTTTAAAACAAGGAAATTTGCAGGTTTTATCGATCAAATTGTACATCACACAAGAAAGAAAAAATAAAGATAATCAAATCTAGTGATAAAGAAATCAGATCACATTTGAAAAAGAAAGAAATGAAAACCAGCAGCAATTGAAGAATATTAAAATTTACAGCATTCCTTATTTACGAAATATTGAAGTAACATTTTTGAATGTTTTAGGCGAGTACATAATATCACAAAGTTTCAGTGATAACTAGATAGGTTCATGAAACACAATGACTGGTCAAATTTCAATGATTTTAAATTAAAAAAATCCCATCCAAATTTACTCGTCGAAGCATTCAAAATTAGTTACTCACTGAACATCGATGTTAAATAACCAATCAATTCAACGCTTTAAATAAAATAAAACTATAAAACTGAAGTCCGGTAGGTAATACAGGAGATAATACAGCAATTCAATGGAATAACAATCGTATGAGCAACAACAGTTATTCAAGTAATATAGAATTGGCAGCCTGGTATATGAAATTTTGAATACGTAAGGAATTAGGCCTATCATCGAAAAATGCAGTAAAATCATCAAACACAGAGTGAGTCGGACATGTAATCGAAATAACTTCAATTAATCACCGGAAAAAGCCAGTAAGAAATGTTAAATTTTAGGCGGAAAACATAGCAGTGGGAGAATTCATTATTCACAAAGTTGCATGTACCTACCGGAATTCTCAATACTTACCCTAAACGTCTACGGAACTTTGTAAAATTAATCCTAATTCATATAAGGAAATCAGTGTATATTACAAATTATGAAGAAATAAAGCAAAATTATCACACCTTATTACCTCGTCAAAACAATAGCATAATACGACATTTGTGAGATACAGGGATATCTGGAATGATCTGATAACGATGACTATGTAGCTGCCAAATTATGTGAGAAAAATGGCGCGGAATCCCTGAAAATAAAGCAAGTTTTTTTTCTGAACTCCATTCATTGCGTCATATATATCAACAAATAAAGAGATAAACACATTGATTTCGAGACCTAGTCAATGGATTGTATGTTCTAAGTGAAGAAAAATGAATGAACTTAAATGCAGTTTAAGACTTGACTAGCAAAAAAGATACGGCTGAATCAACATTTTTATAACGCTCATGCTCACACAACAACCGATGAGTATCAATCGCTGAGTTTGGAAAGTGCACTTTCATTCATTCTCACAAAACAAACAAACAGTAACAGATTAAACATTAACTGTTCCTTAGCTGCAATGTTATAAATAGCCCAGAGACACGCAAAGTCATACTTTCAGAAACAACTTAAAGTTTGAAACAAAAGATGCAATTACCTGCTTAGAAGGGTATGGCACACTTGGCAAACTTTTGCTGGCCTTCGGTGTGGTCCACTAGGTATTGTTGCTGACAAACAGACTGAGCAGAAAATCTTGCCACAGTGATAACAATGGAGCTTAATACGGCTTTTGGAAAAACTTGACTGACACTGATTGCATGTATGCACATCTTCATCGAATTGCCATCGCACTTCCTTTAAGATTAATTCTTTTAATAAGTGCCTCATTGATAAAATTGATTGGACTGTATTTACTAAATTATGCGGTTAATTATCTGTTATTACAGCATAAGATTGATTTGTATTTATTATAGTGCACTTCTGATTCACACACATTATTCCAGAGAGGAGGGTAAGACAAACAAAATACCTGTTCAGCCTGTCGGATTTTTTCAAGTTCGATTTGCAGATTTTGAGAAAGTTTGACGAAATCCTTTTGCACAATTTCCGATGTGTCCAATTCCTGTTGTAAAGCAGCGCATCTAAAATAGATTGCCGATGAGAGAAGTAACAATGAAACAACTGAGCATGACTAATAAAAATTAATGAATTTCATAGAACACACTTTTGTTTATACAAAGCGACAGTCATTTCCAGGTCAGCACGTTCCTTTTGTACTGATTGCAGTTGTTTTTCCAAATCTTCAATTACTTTCCTGTATTCAGTCATTCTTTTGTTCATTTCATCAACTTTCGAAGATGCATCTTTCATCGAATCTAACTACAAACATGAGTTGTAAATTAAAGATGATTTTGGATACAATCCAGATGAATGATGCAGAACAAAAACTAATAAATTTTTCTGAAATGCCATAACCAGTACTCTTACAGCAAATAAAAATACCTGACTCCGAGCAAATCCAAGTTCTTGGCTAACTCCATTTACTCGTTCAGTGTAAGCATCCTCAATCCTTCTCTTTTCCATTTCATCCTCCTTTCTTTGCGCTTCCAATGTCGCTATTTCATCTCTCAGCACTACTTCCTGAAATATCATATCAGCAAATATATTTTCAAAAAGATTGTTAAATCCTCAAGACGAAAAAAGATATATAGAAGGATATATGCAAATAGTAAATTATTGCTGATTATTTTCGGCGAAGGGCAAACATTTCAGATAATGCCGAATTTTTCAGACTCTGTTTAAAGTACGCTTATGTTCAAGTTTCATCCACTCAGTATATACGTTCTTTTTGTAAATACCGTTCAGTTATCTGGTAAAATACAATAAAACTCAATATGACAATTCTCTGAATGCGGTTGGAAGATTTCAACTGTTAGATCTTTTCGAATAAAACATACAGCGTGTTCTTTGGCTGCACGAGTCTCAATTAGTTCCTCCCTTAGTTGGAGGCACAAAAACTGTAACTGGTCAACATCCTGAGGCAGCTCTATCGTTTGATCTCGCATTTCCGTGGAGCATTTACGATTGGCACCAAGTAACTTCTGAAAAAAATTAACTGAAATGGTTTGAAACTGTTAATAAGGTGAAACGGATGTAGTGCAAAACGAATGTGTATATATTACAAAAATATACAATGCAAAAACATACTAAATATCGACTACTCAAATCGTGCATATCTTTATTCATCATATTTAAACGTTCCTTCAAGCGACCAATATTATTTCGCTGTTCTTGTATCAATTTTAAACACCTAGAAGTAACTTAATCAGAATCCTTATCAAACTAAAAACAAACTAATATTGTTTCGTTATTCCTGCATCAGCTTTACACACACTTAATCATAATGATTATCAAAACTCAAAACAAAACTTTTTTTGGAACTGTCTGATAAATTCATAAACCACTTAACAAAAAATTAAACCTTCCATCAACGGCAGCCAACTGTTTAGCACATTCTTCGTTCTCACTTTTCGCTATATTCACTTCTTTTTCATTGTCAGCACATAACGTGGTTGTTTTTGTTTCCATTTCCTTCCTGAAATCATTCGTTGTGCTATTTGTAAAATTATCTGAACAAATTGGAAAGAAGCATTTTACAACGAACCTGTATAAACGTTCTCCAGACAGTTCATTTTGGTAACGATTAACCAGATGTTGTGCAGCGGACAACTGTTCTCTCAAGTTTCGCTCTGCGTCCTGAACATTTACAAATATCCAAGTCAATCTATTAATAAAAATAAACAACAGCCAAAGATAAAGGGAAAAATTATTAGTGAAGAACGGTCTCAGGTCTTCCCTTCTCATAACTTCAACTCTCTTTGGAAATGGAATGGTATGGCAGCGACAAGCAACCAATTTTTCTTGCGAAAAATTAGTGAAAAAAAGCCAATCACACCTGCATTTTCGTTAAATTCAGCTCATAATTGTGGCACATTTCGCACGATGTCACCGTGATATCTTCCTCACAAACTGTGTTTGGTATTTTATTTCCTTCATTCATTGCATCAGTAGCGTTATTTTGTTTTTGGCCAATCTAAAATAACAAAACCAGCTTACTTCAGAATTTAATACGATTTTAATTCACTTCAAAAAGAGGCAGAGAAGAGTAATCTTATTATTTGATACGGCTATAGCAATCATAATGATAATATTCGTGTCACATACTAATTTAAAGACAATTTTACCTAAATATAACAAAAAACTGAAGTATCACACAGTTTCCGAGCATACTTAAGCCAAATCTAAGGGTGAACTAAAGATAATGAACAAAAATAAGCAAACCTAACCAACCAAAAACGAGCAAGTTAACACAGAGATCAATTCGAAGAAGTTAAGTGACTTCTTGGAGCTTATAAATAGTGAGTTAGGGAGTCTGAGTCTGAACCAGAAATTGGTACTACAAGAGATACAAAAAAAGGAGAGATAATGGAATACCTTTGCAAAGTCCAAACTTAACCTATTTTCCTTCTTATTTTCCTTGAATATTCATCCCAATCGTTAAGAAGCATGGATAATATTTTACAAAGAAAATCAAATTTTATTCACTTCCTGTCTAAGCGAATCCTGCTGTTGAATCCCAGCAGCAGCGGTTTTAACAACTGTTGGATCGTCTGTCTGATTTTTAATAAAAGAAGTGGCATCATTTGCATTCACTTCTGATACCAAATCCTCATCCATAATGTTAACCCATCTTCCGGAATTTTCGATGGAAGATTCTAGAATAGATGCAGCTGTGGCATCATCTCTGCTATTGTTCGACAACTGATTCGTTAGCACTTCACCACCGGTTATAATATCTAAATTTTCCACGCTCATTCCTCCTTCCCTTTTTCTTTTTCTATTATCGACGAGCCTTGATTTTGTTCACATCCAATTAATCGGCCGATTGATCATTCGATCAACCATATATCCATACGTGTATATCTGCAACAAAAAATGTCCAAGTAAAATTGTAGTGCCCTGAACAATAAATCAAGCAAACAATGTTTCTCAACCGTTATCTTCAACCATTTTTAAGCCAAAAGTTGTATAATGTCTTAAAATTTCAATATCAAATTCGAATCCTTTAAAAACAAATAATGTTGAATAGAAAATTCAAAAGAAGATTCAAGAAAGATCCGCTAAATCAACATTGAAACATACTAAAAAGTTTATTACTCTTCATATGCTCCCATGGAAATTTTAGAGATAAAAAAAAAAAAAGTTATAATTGGGAAGTAGTAAAATAATACTGATATGTACGAATGACATTGTTAAATTTTTAGCAAATATCAAACAACTAACAATATTTAATGATAGAATGCGAAAATATCTCAGTAAAACTCTCCTAATAAATTTTCTAAAAACGAAGAGCTTTGTGACACTATAATTAGTTCTTAAAAAATTGAAAAAAAACTATAAAAAAATCCAAAAGTTCTACGAAAAAGGATGAAAAAAAAAACGGGAAAATAAAACCAACAAAAGGTTCCCAAAGAGAATCATAAAAAAAAAAAAGGACGAAAGCATAGTTTAAGAATAAGCGAATAAAGCACAACTAAACCACCAAAAGCAAATATAAAAGCATCCATATAATCTTGCATCACACTGATTCATAATTATATTCATTTTATCACTTTGATTGGATGACAGTGAAAACGTCTAGTCCCAACCAATTTCCCTTTCAATTATTTCAATCCACGGAATCTTGCTTTTTTTTTTTCTCCTCTTACTATGGTTAAATTATTTTATCTTACTGTACTTTAGATTGTAATATTTTTTTTTTGTTCATCGTTTTACCTACCATCTATGTCTATTTATCGTGTAAATTTTTATAAATTAAGCTATATTTTCTAGCTTTAAAACAAGCACACACAAGTTTATTAGCATAATCTATTGTCGTTTATTTTGTTTCATACTAATTTACTTCCATCATATGATTTGCTTCAATAAGTGGATTGCAATTCAATTTTCAGTTCAAAATAAATTACGGATCCAAAATAAGACTAGCTAGGTAAAAGTTCATCTGTATAGGCATCATTTGAATTTATTGAATGGCAAGAAATTTGCTGGTAATTACCATATTATCATTTCTTTTTCTTTTTTTTTTCAACTTTCTTTCGCTAGCAGAATGTTACAGTTTGAATAAAATTTAAATTAAATGAAACATAATGGTTAAACTAGACGTAATCGATTTTTGCAGATTAACATATTTTTGAAATATTGCACTTAATCCTATAAAAAATCCATAAAAAATTAATCCCATAAAAAATTTCACTTCTTTTATTGCATGATAACTGTATCCGGATTACAACTGGAATTTTATTACCGGAAAATATGAAATAATTACTAAACAGGATATGGCTTAATAATCATTACGATTAGCAATCTGATAAATTACTAAAACTAACGAAATGATCAATCAAAAATCTATATAAATGTACCATTTATTACTTAAATACTTTTCTAAAATTAATGGTGTATTATTTCAGATTAAATATAAGCATAATATTATCCTCCGTATAACATATGAGTGTAAGCTGACTTATCAGTGTTTTTATCAATGTTCTATTTTGTTGATAGATTTCAACATTAATTCAACGATAGAAGATAGTATCAAGTTAACAGTTCTGATGAAAGTTTTTCCATCAGTGTTAATACATATTCAAATTTAGTGATTGATCAGAAAATTTTTCAATGATATAAATATAGTAGAAAATACTGTAACGTTGTGCATTATTATTGGTAAATACATATTATTGTTTATTGTTTATTGCTAAAAAAATTATCTCTTTTTTTTGTTTATCTCATGCATATATCTTCATGGCATGTTTAACTCACGTATACTTTTACGTTTTCACGTTGTATGTAACAACATATGATTTTGTTTATTGAAATTAAAAAATGCATTTGTGATAAATGAAAAGAAAAACTGTTCGAATTAATTCGAAATAATTGATTTAAATAATTGAATAAAACATCACTTTTTTTCGAAGTATATAATTTTATTAGACGAATTCTAATAATTATTTCCTCATTATTTTCAGCAATAGCAAAAGTTACAATAATTCTTTCCATATTAAATGAATTAATACCGCAATTAACTGATGTTAATTAAATAAAATTAGAATTTAAAAAAAAAAAATGAAACGAATAATTTCTCTTTTGCTTTTATTATTCATTTCAGTTTATAATTACTAATTGTTACAGTGAACAAGACATATGCGCCAGATTGCATCATACACGATTACAGTTGGAAAAAAATTTGAAAGATGATATTTTGTTATCATTAGCTTCGATCAATAAAAGTCATTAAATAATTAAGGCAATCAGTTCAAAGGATTTATTTTCCAATTGCAAACAAGATGACATTCAAAACGTTAGAATTCAAATTATGGAAAATGTCTCAAAATTTTTCACAAAATCATTTTCAACTTTCATGAAATTGCAAAATATGCCGTAATTTTTTAAACGATTTCCAAATATTCCCAAAAAAATTTTAACAATTTTCTTGAAAAATTAACCAAATAAATCAACCCATTGTATTATTCGTCATTTAAATATCTATCATGAATATTTCTATTCCAAATATGTTTATTTCAGATATGTCTGTTATCCCAAATATACCTCCCTAAGATGTATTTATTTCAAATCTCATCATTGTATTGAATGATTTTACTACAACCATATTTGAAATGAAATTAATACAATTACTATCTTGCTAAAAATAAAGCATTTCATTTTCGTTTAAATTATAAATGTTCAAAAACTATGTAAATAATTTGTAAACTTTTAAAAAGTAATGAAATTTTGTGGGAAAAAGAATTTTTTCTCTAAAACTAAATTATGAAGACTTTTTGTTTGTTGAAAATTTCCTGAATATTTGTTAGAAAATTGACACTTATAAATTTGTATTTTAAAAAAAAAAAGAAAACATTCCTGGATACAACTATGTTTTCTTTTGGTTCATTGTTGAAAAAAAAAATATGATAATTAATGAATTTATATAGAAATGCGATAATTTGAAATGTAATGGAATACAATTAAAAATGATATCATTTGATGTCATGTGATGTTTTTAGTATCTGAGGTAGAGACAAAATTAAATAATACAACGAAATATTAGAAAAAAATGTTTCGATTTCAAAAAAAAAAAAAAAAAAAAAAAGGAAAAAAAAAAAAGCAATGCAACTTCTATAACTAGCGATGCTAATAATTTTGACTAGATAATTAAACAAAAGAAGAAAAAAGGAGCAATAACAATAACATCACAGTATTTTAAAACTTAATTTGAAATGATAAAATAATTATTACATTCATATACAGGATAAAATGAATGGAAATATTTCCATATGCCTTAAAAAGTAATACACCAGATGAAGTCTATGCGAATAATTCTTAAATATCTAATACATGAAATATTAAGTAAATAAATAACTAGAAAACAAATAAACTAGAATATTATATATAATAAGTTTGTATAATGAAAATTATAACAAGCAATGGGAACAAATTTTCGCATACTTAAATTTAACTTTGTTATTTCTTCTTAAAAAAAACTGAAAAATTTCTTTTTTTTTTTTTTTTTTGAACAATTTTATAGATCAAAAGCACCATTTTAAGTTTTAATATAAATTGAAATTTTCATTTCATACTATACGTCATTTCATGATTTATTGTTGTTGTTGTTATTGTTGTTGCTAAGGTTATTGTTTAGCTTGACATTGACGTCATATTTCATCGTTGATAAACGTAAAAAATAATGCTTCTTATAATTATGCATTTTCTGAAACATCCGATGATAATTCATTTCGTACTTCACGTTCTTCCGTTTGATGTTGTTGTTGTTGATGATGTTGAAGACGACGTCTTGCTTCATCGTTTGTAAACGTAAAAATTAAGCATACGTAAGTATCAAACGTTCGAGCATGATCATATGCTCTTCGTTCAGCAGCCACAAGTGAAGCATGAAGATCAGTACTTGGTATAGCTTGCGCCCATGAACATCGGCCAGAAATTAGAATCAAACGGATCCGTTGAAGGATGAATAAACGTCGTTCACGTGTTAATTCTTGACGCCACGGGAACATTTAAAGATAAAACTTACAATTCTTCTGAAATATTACAATAGATGATAATAATTATTATACAGCTATGATAATACAAGAAAAATTGTTATAATATTTTGTTTGAGATAAAAATAGATGCAATAAAAAAATTAATTAATTTAAAATATTTGAAAAAAAAAATCATTCAAATGATTTATTTATTAATCATAAGAGAATTCAATGATATTAGTGATTATGATGATAAAAATGATAATAACGAAATTTTTTTCTTTTCTATAAGAAAAAGCTTATTTTTTATTACCATTATTTTAATTAATTTATTAATGATTTATGATTATTTTTCTCCTCTCGTTATTTAATTATTTTAACGAGATACTGTATTCATTCAAATTGTATAACTGAATAAATATGCATTGTAATTTTTTTTCAAATCAAGCAAATTAATAGATATATTTTGTTAGCGAATTCGATATAAATTTATATTTCGATATATATTTATAAACATATATATGTATATGATTTTGAAAAATTCATTTCACACTTATAATGTAATGATTTCATTATCAATTTCTAAGAAATCAACAACAGTTAATTGATACGAATAATGCTAATAAAGTTATCAGATGCTGATAATGCCTAGTACCTATCGATAACACCATTGATAGGGTACTTGTTAGCTACTAAATAGCAATATCGGTTAGTACCTACTTTTTCTACACTCTATAATTAGCAATTACAAATTTAAATAAATTAGCAAAAATTAAATTTAGAATTTAAATTGAAAAATAGAGTAAAAAGTAAAAAAAATGGAAAAAAAAAAGAAAAAATTGCTCCCATACGATTTGTGCATAACAAAAAACTTGAATAAAGTTTATACCTGAATGGTCAATATGCGGAAGGTCATCGTTACTGAAAATGACCATTTCTTTATTTCTCTAATATGATGATGTTTTGTTTTTTTCTTCCTGTCTGTTACTCAGCAAGCTTGACCTTTCCCCCCATCTGTTCTTGCTGAATTACTCGACCTCTCTGGAATATTCTGACTTCTTTGATACTATACTAACCCCCAATCCAACAAGATGGACAAGGGTGAAAATGTAAATCGATGGTTGCTACTCGGGTTATTGATAGTAATAGTCTACAGGCCTTCTCTCTACCATCATCTCACCCTTTCCTTTTCTTCATACAATTGTTGACCAAATGCCCATAAAACCCTACTGGACCTTAGGTTCTAAAACCCATCCTTAAACTTAACTGTTACTAATGTATCTTCTCCCGCACCCTATCGTCGTTGTTATTATCGTCTCTCATTTCCCATTTCATTATTGATATCAATCATCATCCATCTGTTGATAACATCAACAACATACAGCATTTCACCAAAAGTATCACTGAAAATAAGTTAAATTTTATTAAAAAATTTCAATTCCATTAAAATAAAAGAAAAATTTAATTAAATGAAAAAATTTTTTTTTCCAAAAAGTTCCTCTATTTCAAAAAATTGGAAAAATATTTACTTGTGATACTATAACTAAAATAATGCATATCTTTCGTGTAATATTTTTAATTTTACTTTTCTTCTGTCTTTTAAATTATTCCTCTCTTTCATCTTTTAAATTGATATTTCCAAAATTGCTAAGAAGTATTGCTGATAATTAATTTAATATGAAATAACGGGACAGAAAAAGCTAACATTTCAACGATACAATTTTAATCACCAAATTCTTTCATATTAAATACTTCATTAATTTTAGGTTGCAGGTAAAGTGCTACGATAAGATGTAAGAAAAACGTGTGAAGTTTCACACATATGAATAAATTAAAATATTTGAAGAAAGCAAATCAAAAAAGAAAAAGTGTTGAAAAAAAAAAGATGTAAAAAAAAAGGATGTATGAAAAAAAATTCTTATCAGATAATATCATAAATGTTAAAATACGTAAAGTATAAAATGTTATAAAGCTTCACCTATAAAAAGGTACCAGAAAATGTTGCAACGTTTTCAATTAATATCAATAGGATGTTATAGATTTGATGAATATCTGTAAATATTAATAATCAAACTTCAAAATCGTTCAAATTGCTCGAAATTTAGCAGTTTATTTTTTAATTTACAGTAATTAATTTCAAATACATTATTGAAATCAGTTTCGCAAAAAAAAAATGACTGAAATAACTGTAAAGAAAAAATCCTAACGAAAAAAACTTTTATTCAAATTATTTGGGATTTATCAGCTTCGCCTTTAATCTACAACAATTAATTTCAAATTTTTGTTGGAAAGAATTACACAAAAAAAAACCAAAAACTCAAAATAACCCTGAAGAAAAATTTTAGCAAAAAACATTTGAAAATCATTTAAATTATTAGGGATTTATCTGCCCTTTTTAACTTACAATAATTAATTGCAGATCTCATTAAAATGAATTACATAAAGAAAGACTGAAATAACAACAAGGAAGAAAAGAAGTTCATCTGTTAAAAAGAAGGGGAAAAAAGTAAAATATATGCAAGTACTCAGTAATTAGATCTGGAATTTCTTAACTCTAATAATTTTTTTTTTTTTTTTTTTTTTTTGCTGGCTTATAAATAGAAGTACATTTAAAATGGAGCAATTTAATAATACAATTGTATTTGTTTTATATTTAAGACATCATTGAGTTAACAAACCTTTGAAATATCTTGCAAAAATATGGCAAATTTAATTTTTTCAATTTTAATTTATGATTTTATTTTTCATTTTTCATCCAAATATCATTCATTTAATTTTTATATGGTTCTAATCAGATGCGATTCATAAAATTGATGTTTTTTTCATTTGTTGTTAACAATTTCTTTCAAATTAGTCTTTTTTTTTTTTGTTTTTTGCAAAATTGGATTCAGTTTTAAAGTTTTTAAAGCAATTAAATTATTTTTTGACATCTCTAAAATTATATTCTAAATAGATTAAGTGGGTAAATAAATTTGGGTTTGAATTTTTTCTTTCATCTTCATTTTTTCAGATTACAATATTTTCCCATTGTTTCATTCATACATAATCTGTGGTTTTTTTTTTTTTGTTTTTATTTTTTTGAAATCTGATCAAATTACTCGTAAATTATTAATTGCTACATCCGTTTGTTTATCATATAAAATGATTCGGTTATTGTTCAGGCTAATAATTGGAAAGTGAATTTTAATCGTACTTCTTTAATTTTCCTTTTATGCATTCTTATTAAACGTTCTTAGAACAAATCGTGTGATATTCGAAATCATTTATTGATTAGGAATTGAATTAAGTTGTATTTTCTCAGTTTCTGTATTTGTGCTATTTCTGAAGTCTTCCTCTACAAGTATAATCTAGTTAATTAAATTTTATGAAAATGATAAGATACAAAGGAAAAGGAATTTAAATAATATCGGAATTCAAAAAAAAAAAAAAAGATACGATGAAGCAATAAATGGATATCGTAAACATTTTTGATTTTTGCCAGTGAAAAATGTAAAATTATAAGTTGAACTTAACAGTTTTAAATTATAAATAAACATTGAAAGTAAGAAAAACTAAAGTAATTTCAAGCTTTTATTCTTCGAAAATTTCTTAGATATGCTAAGGAAACACAAATAAACTTTACACGTAAATATGAAAGAAATTAAAAAACGGAATTTATAATTAATAAATATTAATGTAAATGTAAATTTTACTCTTTTCCTGCAAATTTCTGCAGTTCAATGTAACAATCAAATTTGATTCTGATAAATGAAGAAAACATTTCACAAATAGGTTTAGTAATTAATTATAGAATCATAAAATCGTTGAGAAATAATCACAAAAAATTTGGTGAAATGAAATTAATATTTACTGTAGGCTAAATTTACTTCTTATTTGTTGTTGCTAATTGTTACGCTAAAATGATTAAAATTAGAATATTTGAAACTGCTAAATGCGCGGTTGATACTTCATGTCGATAGCATCAAAAGATGAATGGAAATATTTGGCTAATTTAGCTACTATAGCACGGGATAAAATGTTTGAAGTAACCGATGCAAGACATTTCAATATGTTAATTTTTTAAAAGTTTTAATTGATTTTTTCAGAAATTTTTGACTTTATCGACATAACTTTTCCAAATATTTCCATAAAATTTTAAAAAAAAAATTTTTGCTATTTTACCGCTTGCTAAAATGATTCAAAACTTTACGCAACAGATTTTTAAATGTAATTAATTTGTCGGATTTTCGATTTTTCCAGTTTTTTTTTTTTTAAATTTAAAAAAGTAATAAAAACTTTTCTGTTACGTCTACATTATTATTATCTCATATGAATGCATAATTTTTTCTCTTTCATTTTTTTTCAAATGTAAAAGAAATATTTTTTTGAATATAAAATGAAAAAAATTAGGTAATAGTTCCTTACAGTAAACAAAACCACGGACAAAACTTTTACATCAGCAAAATTTTCGGACAAATTAATTTTGAATATTGGAATGTTTCAAAACAATTTCAAACTTTAAAATTGAACTTTAAAATAAATTTTAAAATTTTTGGGTAAATTAATTTTGATCTCACAAATATTTTCAAATAATGTTAACTCATTTAAGCTATCCTATAAAAAGGATAGTTTGAAGTTTAAATCAAATTTTTAAATTTTGGATCAATTAATTTTGGTCAAATATGAAAAGTTGACATTTGGGTACATTTGAAACTAATCGAAATATCTGTTCCTAATAAACTCGTACTTTTTCCATTGTTACATGAGAACAAATAATGCAAATTTCAAAGTAAACAAATGAAATCGCACAAATAAACGATACATAAAATCATTGTTGTTCTAACAACTGCTTGATTTCTCTTAATTTTTCTTAAATTTGAATTTTTCAAGCAGATAATTATAGTAATTTTCAACTCATTAGCATATTTTTGTGAAGCAAATTTGATTGAACACATAGCAATTAGAAATTGAAACACTAATAATCATTTTAAGACTTTATGACAAAAATATTGATCATTAAAATCATAAATCATTGTCAACTTCTATTAACCTATATTAAAGCAAAACTGATATTTTAAATTACTCTTATTATCTGTATCAACTAACTTTTTTACGTGTATCCATGTATTAGAGTACGATATGCTTGCATAAATTAAGTATATCTAGCTTTAGCTTATAAGGTATCCACATATACGTACATACGTGTATGTTTCTGTATACAAAATATTAGCATACTTGATAAGTAATTTATTGTCTAATTAATTTTTCCATGCATTAATATTATTCAAATTTCATTTATTAAAAATTTTGCTATACATACAATTGTAACATAACATTTCTTAATTTAAAATGAATTTTTAGCCAAAAGAAATGCGGCTAAAAATTAACATAAGCTTCCTGATATAGCACATTTTTGAATTATAATTTAAATTATATAATTTCTTAAAATTGTGCCATAACTTTTGCTTTTGTTTCAATATCCTTTAAACGTCAACCGTTTAGTTATTCTATCAAATTTATATGGAAAACAATGTAAATATTTTACAGAATCAGCAATATTTCGACAAAATTTTCGGCAAAATTTTAAATTATTATTTGTGTATCAATTCTAATTGCTAAAATGAATTCCAAATCAATAATTATTCAGGATAGAATATGTCGAATAATACATATGGTTATTTGTTCCACGATATAAGCAATATCGATGCTAATATATTTGATGATAGTGGTGCACTCAGTAATACTAATGGTACCATACTTGATGATACCATCAATGGTACAAATGGTACCTATTGTATTATGATCAACTAATCAAACTAATTAGCATATTTCATAATGTGGAATTAATCGATATAACATAGTCGACGAATTTCATTTCAACTTCAAATTGACCAATGATCTTCAATCATTTCATCTATTTTTTTTCTTTCTGTTTGACACTTCACATAATTTAATCCTGTAAAATTGAAATTTTTGGATGATTTCATATAAGATATCCCAATTTGTTACAATATTCGAAAAATAATTCAGACAATCATTGCTGATATTTCACCAATACGTAACAATAATCGTTATAACTTGAGATTTAGTCTTTTTTTGATTTTTGAATTTTATGTTTTTTTTCGATATCTTTTAACTTTGTCATTCCAAAAATATTGACAATTTTATTGATTGAAACTTTCAGACTAAAAATCAAAATGAGCAACAATTTATGAAAGAACTAATCGATAAAAGTTTCAGAATTACTTCCACTTCTTCTATTTCCATACTTTTCGATACATTGATCAATAGCTAATAATTGTTCTGTTTCATTTTGTATTTATATCAACAACAATTTTAAAAAAGAAAAAAATCCTATTTAAAATCTATAAAAATTAAAAAAGGGAGAAAATAAAAAATGATATTAGCTTTGAGTGCATACAAATTAAATATGCAAATTTTCTTTGTTTTATTTGAATATATGAATAAATGCAAATATTAGTAGTAATTTTACAACATTTATATTGCAAATAGCATGAAAAAGATTTTTCAAATTAAATATTAGCATTCATCAACCTAATTATCAATCGCATTACTTCAAACATTTCCTTCTTATGGCTGTGAAAAATTGAAATTTTGAGAAAATAATTTAAAAAAAAAAAAAAAAAAAACAGAAAATCAGAGCATTTCAGTTGTACAAACACTTATGGCATGTTTCACGGAAAGAAACGTACGCTTTTTAGTGGTAAAAGCGCTTTTGGAACCGATAAATCATTTTATCGAAAATGACGAAATTTGGAATATGATGCAAGTTTGAAATCAAAAATTTTCTATCACATATTTAGCAATTACTGTACTTTCTCACTGTGTTTTATTTATTTATTGAAATTTCTGACTTCTTAAAAGTATTTAAGATTTAAAAATTTTTTAGATGAATATGAAACACTCTCAATAGTTGTATTTTAGTATCGTTTAATTTCACTCAAAAGAAAAAATGAATGAAAAAGCAGCATTTGCTTATCTGTCAATCTCATCTTAATTTTCATTTTTCTTTTTTTTTCGATTTAATGTTTCCTTCATATCAAACATATCGGTTAGAATTTCTACCAAAAAATGTTCCGAAAATTTTAGATGTTAAAAAAAATAGAAAATAAAAACACTGAAACTGAGATATCTGATAAATTTTGGAAAGTAACAGGTTGCCTCCTTTTTGAAATAGTTTAAAATTTTATATCACTTTAATTCCCTTATTAACCATTTCCAATAGTTTCGTAAAATATGAGTTTTTGTTTTAAACACTTAGTTATTTTATTGCATGATTGCATTTGAAGAGGTAAATAGTTCCAGTTGGTTAATTAACTAAGATTAATAAATCAAGGCTAATCAGCATAATTTTGAATGTAATTGACCAAATAACTAATTAACCGAATAAGAAGTAAATCGAAAAAAAAAAAAATTAACCAATATTTTGTATTATTTGTTTAAGCCAATACTAAGGACCTTACTATTGATATGATATGTAATAATGCTAAATAAAGTATCGTAATTAATATTTCCAATATGAATTTAAGCAAATACTGTTAATTCAAGTACACTGTACCATAGCATGCTAATAAATTAATTAAAATACTTAATTAAAACTTAGTGCAATCATTTTTCTTTTGCAGTAATATATGAAAATTTTCAAGGACATATACAGGATTGTTGATATAAATAAATGATTACACCAATTTGGATAATTTTTCTTCTTTTGATATCTTAAAATTTCGATAATTTAGATATGATTCGGTCAAAATATTCATGATTATTTGTTAATATGCCTTCTTAGTGGTATAATGTGCTTTTATGTCATAGTTTTTTTTTCTTATATTTTTTTTTTTTTTAAAATAAATTTTTTTTTTTTTGCATGTAAAATGCTGAATGTAATTTTTTGAAAATTTTTAGAATTTCCAAATTTGATAATGAAAAATTCATAAATGGCAGAAAAAAGGTTTACAAAAAAAGAAAAACAAAATTGCTAATAGCAATATTATTTTGCTTATATATGAGATTGATCAGTGAAATTTTATTTGCCAAGTAAAAAAAAAAAAAAAAATTTATCCTTATTTTAACTTTAATTTATTTTTTTGCAAATTAAATTAATGATCACAGATCAATCATCAAAGATAACACGGAAAAGTTGTTTTCAAAAAAAAAATATTTATGTACATCTATCATTTCATTCATTTCATTTTTTTCTTTTCCTCCTCCCACTTTCATATATATATATATATATACTTCTGTATCATTTCATTTCATTCATTTTTTTTTTCTATTTCTTCTTTTCTTTGTCAAACTTTTTGATGAAATTGAAAGATTAAAAATTGAGAAAATTTGTTAAATTTACACTTTGCATATGATTCAAAATTCATTCATCCTTTTCTTTCTCATAGTTCAAATGAAAATTTTTCAACAAAAATTTTGAATGATTCAATTTTTCCTCCACATTTCCTTTAATAGTCATTATTGAATGAAAAAAAAGTGTAAGTATTTCATTGAATTTCGTTTATACATCAAATTTTCAATGAGTTATTCTGAAATAAAAAAAAAAAGTTGAAAATTAAAATCTGAAAATTTTGCAAATATAGGAAAAAATTTTTCAAATATAGAATAAATTAACACATAATAATAGTATTTCTTCAAAATTTGTGTAACAGAATTTATTCATTTTATTAGCTAATTATTCCACCATTCCTTTTCTGTTCATTAAATTATGTTAGCAAGGAAATATGAAAATTTCCAAGCTTCTTAATGATTGAATTCGCGTTTTTTTTTTTTTTTTTGACATGCTTTTTTGTTTTTTTTTTATCCAAAATTCACTTCAGTTTCATTTTATATTAAAATGCAATATTGTTTTTTTATGGGATTTTGACACTTCGAATTAAATTGACTGTTTTAAATCTGAATTTCTTTAATATTTCATTTTAAATCAAATTCTTCCATTAATATTTCAATATACAAATTTCAGACATTCCGAATTTGTATTTCAGCAATCTTGAAGTATGAAGTGCTTGCGTTTGTTCAATTTTTCCCCTCAGCAATTCATTTGTGAACTTTCTTCCAGAAATATCGGTATAGTCGTCAAAGCGGTATTCAAGTATACGAATCAATCTATATGGGAACCATTAATACTTACAACTTATATCCAGTTAGTTTTTTTACTTTTATTTAAAAAATTAAATTATTTTATTTTGTTTTCTTTTGCTTGCAATACTTTAGGGAAATTACAATAATTTCGTTCCTAATTAATAAATTAATGCTTAGCAAAGTATTTGATGAATATTCGATTACAATACGATAGATACGTAAGACTATCTTCAATTTTAAGTTAGCTTCATTTATGAATTAAAATTGTATTTTTGTACTTTATTTTAAAATTTGAAATTTTAAAGGATTCGATTGATGAAGTCGTAACTAAAGCAAAAGAGGCTGCATCTTCAGCAAGTAATTATTATTCTTCTTTTTTTTATTTGAAATTTAAACGTAGAAACTTTTCACTTAAATAGTTAATATTATTACTATTGTATGTTCAATTCAATACGCACAAATAATTATGAAAAAACAAAAACAAAAAATACGAAATAAAAGAAAAGAACATAAAAATATTTTACTTTTTCCCCATTTCTAATTCTAATTATTGTTGGAAAATTTGAAGAGAAAGAAAAATAATTATTTGTCTTATGATTGAAATGTTTTTCTAAATCCAATATTGTTTTCATTTCTTTCAATTCTTTGATTACTCTTTCCGTCGATTTCTTCTTTGGGCTTCTCTGCTTCTTCAATAACTTCAATAAATAATTTTCTAAGACAACGCAATTATGCATTTTTCATAATTAGAAAATAAACTACATTTGAAACTAAGTTTTCAGAAAAAAAGAAAATGAAAGTTAAAAATAGAAGGAATGAAAAAAGATGAATTGGCTAATGCAAATAAAAATCAAAGTGAGAAAAAAAAAAATTGGAAAATAAAAAATTTTGGAAACATTTATTTATCTTATCTATTTTTCTCTTCGATTATACGAGACGATATAAATCTTTTTCTTTTCCTCTGAAAACACTTTTTTTTTCCTTTAAATTAAAGAAATTTTTTCCTAAATAAATTTTAATTTTATCATTATCAAATTTGCACTTATTTTTTCATCAAATGTTTGCAACAACTTAAGTTTTATTTGCTAAATGAATTTAAAACTACAAAATTCCATTGGAACATTAGAGTTTTAAAACATTTGAAAGTAATGAAAGTGAGAAATTGAAATGGATATGATGATTTTTTGGTGATATTAGCACAGTAATTTAATAATATTCATTTTATTTGTTAATGTGTTTTTATTAGAAAACATTTTGACTAGAATAAATTTATATTAATCAATCTTAACTTTCATTATTGTAAAAGCTATTTGTAGTTTGATATAATGTCATTGTTGCAAACAACTTTTATTGTTAATAAGCATAAGTAATAATTAATATGGATAATAATGTGTAATAAAATTAGAAAATAAAATCATAAGAATCATAAAAATTATGAATATGAGTGATTCAAATTTATATACAACAATTTGTTCTACAAAAATTTCAAAAATTTGTGTATTTTTGATAAGGAAAAAAGAAATAGTTAAATCATAGTGGCTAATTTCTATGCAACTATAATTAATAATAATATTATTATTATTTGAATTTAGTATTACGATACAATTAAGTATTTCTGTTTCACCATTTTTAAGCAATTTTTCTTTCATTCTTTTATATTAAAAAAAAAAAATTTAATCCAAAAATGGAAATTTTGTTAATTTAATTGAATTATTTATAGTTAAATTGAATACAGATATGTGTTATAGCATAATAACAGTTTCTTTTTCTTTCCTTCTTTCTCTAACTTTCTTCCTTTATCGTATATACTTTGTATTTAATTAATTTGAAAAATATTCATTAATTAAAAATATTCTGTAGCTAATTTTTGAATATTTATTTGAATATTTATTCATCGAAAAAGAATGCTTTTTTCTCCATCCTTTATAATACTAAAATTAATTTATTATAATTTTTTTTTCAACACCAACAAAATTTCTTTTTTTAGCGGAAACGATTAAACGTAAAATGTCGGATGCAGGTCTTCTTAACCTGAAAGAGAAAACATCAAATTTAATGGATCAGATTAATTCAGCTAATCTTCCATCACAAGCACTACTGAAAGAATCTCCAAGAGATAAAACTCAACGTAGACAAAGGTTAGTTTAAAAAAAAAAAAATAATTTTTTTCAACATTTTCATTTTCATACTTCTGATTCATAAATAGAAAATTTCCGGATCCTTTATGGTTTATTTTTTTATCTTTCATTGCTTTCTTCTTTCCATCTTTCTTGTTGCTTCATTTCTTTTTTTTTTTTTTTTTTTTTTTTGAATCGATCAATTAAATGTAACGAAACTATTTTTTCTTTTCCTTCGAAAAAAATTTACCAAAAAGAAAATTTTTGATTCTTTTTCCAATTTTTTTTTTTTTTTGACTATTATTGTTATCAATGTTAAATCTGTTTAGATAAGATGAAAATAAAAGATTTTGCTAAGATAAAAATTATTTGATTTGCATTTATTCTTTTTTGTTTACTTTTTTTTTTTTTCAGTTATGCTGGAAAATAATGAAAAAATTAACAAATATGAAGTGGAAATCATGCAGGAATTCAATATGCGTAAATATTTCATTAAAACAGCAATTTGATTGTAGTTGTTCTCTTTATCACTGTTTTATTTCTTTATTTTATCACTAATCATTTTACTCCTTATCATTTACACTCCTTATCATTGCTTTTTTTTTTCGCTTCAGATTTTTCTTTTTATAATTTTTGTTTCGCAAACAATGTATATGATGTTTTATTTTTAACAAAATATTTGAAAAACATATGCTAAAAAATTGAAACTAATATGATTAATTAATTCACTGTTTAAAAGTTTGTTTTGTTTTTTGTTTTTTAGTAATGTTTGGATTTGTCGGGAATAATGCAGAAAATAATTTTGTTTTTGATCAATATTTGCACATATCCATGTGTAATAATTGGAAATGAATTGTTATTCAATTTGTATGCATAATTAATAAAACTAAAATTTTACAAAAAATAAAAACACTTCAAACAGGCGTTAGAAATGAATTATTATTTGATTTGGATGTGTAATTAATAAAACCAAAATTCTGAAAAAATTGAAAATTACTCAAACGGATGTTTCAAAATGAATTTATTGATTAATTTATATGTATAATTAATAAAGCGGAAATTTATCATGAATGAAAGTGTTCCAGACAATTAGCTATCAAGTAAACAATTATTATTTTAAATACCTGAAAATACTAACATATTTGAAATGTATTATTAATATAATCACATGTTAATATATTACACAACAGTGTAACATTAACATTGAATGGAATATAATTTTTGTTTAAATCTTCAAACCTTTTATCTTTCTTTCTGGACTTAGAAAATCTTTTTTTCCAAATATTTGAATTTAGTAGATAAAAAATTCCATTACATCCATTAATGTCTGAAAAAAAAAAAAGTTATTTTTGCTAATGAAAAAGATTTTTGTTACTTTTATTTTAAGTTAAGCAATGGGTAAAGGTGGATGTCATTCATTAATAAAGTGCTTTTTTACAATTATATATACTTTTACTTTTTCAAAATATTTTGACGTTCAAAATTTTCAAAATCAAATTCATAAGAAAAAAAAATTTCGAAAACATCCATTGCTTGTATTTACTTTACACAAATTCACACCAATAAGTTTCAAAAATATAGTAATGTTTTTTGTTTTTTCAAGTTATTTTTAAAACTGTCATACATTTGTTTCGCTTTTCTCCAATTTTTTCTTTCCTTTTTTTTTCGAAAACAAATTACTCAATGTTTTATCGTAAACCAAATGAATGAATAATATATTACTACTCATTAAATGAATGAATAAATTTCAAAAACCTTATACTAAAAAAAAATAATTGAATAACTGAAATAACACAATATATATATATATTTTTTTTGTTAATGTAAATAAATTTTTGAAGGAGAATTTTATTCGTAATTTTTTAAAAATTTTGTAATTGATACAAAATTTTATTTACATATATTTTCAGCTGATGTAAATTTATCATTCTGTTTATATCAGTTAAAAAATTGTTTGCTAAGTAATTAACGGACATACAAATAACACGTCTAAATTTGAAATTTTCCTAAATTACTTGTTGAAATATCACTTTTTCTGCAATCACATTCCCAACTAATTCATCTTACCAGAATCTTACAAAATCACCTTTACTTATCAGAATTAAATTTTATCAGAATCATCGTTTCCGGAAATGCACTCATCACGTGATATTTCCGTCTAACCGAAATTATCATTCACTTAAACATGCATATAACGTTATATTTTTATCTAATGTAAACTTACCTAAAGTATCGTTTCCTTCCTTTCAGTCTTCATTTGATGATACGCAAAAAAAAGTGAATAATAAATGATTTAGTTATTTTTTTAAATTAGGTTTAGCATCCAAAAAAAAAAGTAAAAATAAAAATTTCAGTTTGGCAATTTTTTTTAGCAGAGTTACTCGTAAAATAGGATGCAAAAAGGATTTAGCATAATATTGAATTTTTTGAAATGATATGTAAATTAATTAATATGTCTGTTACGTAATGTTCCGTGAATTTACAATGGATGTTAAATGATGTTACATATCATCACTGTTATTGATATGCAATTTGTATAAACAGTTAATATCATGAAAAACTTGAATTGTTATGAATAAATCAACGGGGAAAAATTAAAATTTTAATTTTGCTTCTTCTATTTCTAATTTATTTGAAATTTATTTAAATTTTACATTTTGATTTTATTTCGCTAAGAGAAGAATAAAAAATTAGTTGAAATAATTTATGCGAAATAAAACTTAAGTTGTATATACAATCACTTAGAAAGCGTGAAACAATACTGTATTCAGAATTTTTTCAAGCACATTAACCGGTTTAACACTATAAATGTGATAACATTTCATTTAAATTTCATTTGAAATAATTGAAAAATGAACAAATTGTACGACATGATATTCAACGAAATGAATACTAATTATTCGTTCTCGATTTCACAAATTTTACGCACTGAATTATTATTTCCTCTATCTGTGAAAAGCATTTTATTCAGAATTTTCTAACCGTATTGATGATGATAATGATAAATCAATCGTATTGATAACTGTTAACAAATTTCATGATAATGCAAATTTTTATTAGTTAGAATATAGGAACAATAAATAAATGGCTATTCTTTTCGAAATTCGATTTGCATATCACAATAAAGCGAAGAGAAAAAAGAAAAACATTGCACAAAGAATGGAAAATTTGAACAAAAATAAAAATATCACATTCTTTATATATAACACTGTTAATTACTATTAATTGGCAGCAATAATAACCATTAAAAATATCAATGGCATGGTAAGGAAAATCTTTTTTAAAATTATTACAATGTTTCCTTTTTTGTTATAAAGCAATATGCAAATTAAAATTGTTTTCATCATTCCATGATTAATATGATTGACGAAATTGTGTAGCTACTTCTTTTATCAATAATTTTAATTAGTAAAAACAATATTTAAAGAAAATTAAGAAATTATGTACAAAATTTCATTTACATTGCAGTTCGTCCAACTAAAAGAACTATTTTAAAAAAAGTTCGATAAAAATTTCAAATAAATTATAAAAAGTATTTAAAAAATGAAAGCTATGATTTAATTTCATACTCTAATAAATAGAAATAATTTTTCCGCTCCTATGCAAGCAAATAAATCCCACTGAATTTTTTAATATATCTATGAATAACATATCAAATTGATAACTATTGAATAGTTAATGATTGAAATTTGAAGTAATTATTAGATATAATATTTCTTATGTTAAAATAGTTGCAAAAAATTATCAACATATACTACTCAAATATATATATAATTTCTTTAGCAATCATATTTCATTTTTCAGAATAATAATAATAATTATAAAAATGATAATGGTAATGAGAATATTGCTTAATAATTAAATAATTAAGTAATAAAAGGAACTAAAAATAAGGTGTCCAATATGTTGATAAACGACTGATAAATGTACGTGGTCGATAGCTATTGTAATGCCGTAAACCACTATTACCATAATAGGACCAATACCGTGTTGAACTGTATGTATTAATTTTTTTGTTAAATTTCTTTTTTGATTACAATTACCAAGTATTGAATTAATTTACTCACTTAATAATTATTTGAAAGTGTAACAATTCGTGCAAATTGTGTTCGATAATTGAAACGTAACATTAATCACAAATAAAATCATTTCGTTAACTTCTTTTTTTTTTTTTTGCAAAAGTTATTCATTATAGTACTTAACCGTCGTAATGATAAATATGAAGAACAACTGTTGAAAAATTTTTTCTAACAAAAGTACTTCATTTTTCTACAGCAAACAGTGACCGTACTACTACTTTACTTCACTTCCTACTTCATTTAAATTTAAATCTAATTGAGAGGTTTTAATTAATTTTTTAAAAATTTTGATATTAAAAAAAAGGATAAAACTATAATTGTACAATAAAACATATTCTAGCAAAATTTACATCAAATTTTAACGAAGAAAAAAGAAAAGAGAATCTCCTACCTAGGTATATGTGATCGCCAGAAGTGATAATTATCAAGTGAATTGGGACGTGATGCTATATCGTAACTATGTTCGGCTCCAATATACGTATAACCTGTATAATTACGTCGTTGTGTTAATCTACGTGTTTCAGCAGCAAGCATTGGCGGTGTGTACGTCGACGTATTTCCGTAAATACGTGTAAAAGAGTATGGTCGCGTCGGTGCAAAATCACGACTATGTAAATACCTGCAAAGATATAAAATGATCAGCAGTATTATTAATATGACATATATATTTTATAGAAAAAATTTTATAATAGGCGAATGCAATACTATATTTCGGAAAATTCGACAAATAGTATCAGTATTGATACGGTTAAGTATCATATCTAATTATATATATATATATATTAGTTCGGCAACATTTTTAATTTTTGAAATTCAGAAGTTAATAATTACGTTATTTCATCATTATTATATTAAATATAACACGGCAGGACCTAAAATAAAATAATTAAACAATGGAAGGATTCTCAAAGAGAATAGCTGAATTTAAATGGATGAACAAATTAGATAGATAGTAAATACATCATTGCAAGTATTTTGTTTTTTGAAAGGGAAAATTCGGTTTAAAAAACTTCAGGCATCCAATTAATTTGCCACCTGTGATCTATTAATTTTCCATTATTTTGGTAGAATATTGTAATTCAATCAAGTTTACTGAACATTTTACAGAAAACAAAGAAAGGAAATATGCAAAATAATTAAATGCATGATAAAATGATACTGGTAATAAACTATTTTAACAAATTCGCAGTAAATTTTGCAAAATATGCAAGTAACAATTTCATAGTTATATGTGCATATGCATAAAATTATCATAACAACATTATAGTACTATAATGGCAAAGCTTTGATACATACTGGAATTACATTATGAAACTAAAGGATATTTTATAATCAATACGTTACTTAGAATTAAAAGGATTAAAAATTATAATTAAATAACTGCTACATAAAACATAGAAAATTAAAGGTAGTAATATAAAAGTTAAAATCAAACAAATAATAATAATAATAATAATTTCCCTGCTGCATATATAATCATTTAAAACTGAAATAATTAAAATAATTTAAATGAAACGAACAAACCAATATGACTGAGAAGCCCAACGAAGATCACTGTATTGAAATTTATCAAATGGATGATGATATGATCGTTTGATCACTCCCTTAGTTATCATCCTATTTGATGGCATCTTTAATGGGAATATGCCCAAAGGTCAATAATTACAAATAATTAATGCTTGACTTTGCTAATTGACCTGGGTTTTGAAATGGTATAAGGAGGGTGGCATATATCGATGCATAGGCTTCGAGTCTTTCCTCATTGATATAATGAAAGATGAGATAGGATGATGTTTAATTTTTATCCTTTTGCTAAGATCTAAAACATTATTCATATGTCTGTATGTGTGTCTGTCTCTGTCTGTCTATAAATAACATGGGTTTAAAAAGTATTTTGTTTGTTAAAACAGATAAGATCATTTGAAGTGGAAATTTAAATGAGATAAGAAAATGAACAAATGTTAAAAAAAAAAAAGAGAGGCAGAAAGAAAAAAGAAAAAAGAAAGAAAAGATTAATTAAATAAATGAAAAAGAAAAGGGAACGGAACGAAATGATTGATAATATTTTGTATAATAGTAATAATCAATAAATGTATCATTTACATTTAAATTAATCATTTAATTTAAGCAAAATCATTATTTTGATTATTTTAAATGGAACGAATTCTAACTTAAGCATAATTTCTAGTATTTTTCAGCTCATATTTATTTATTCAGTTAATATATATAATTATTTTTCAGCTCATATTTATTTATTCAGTTAATATATATAATTCTTTTGAAATTATTAAACAAAAATTGCTAAAAATATGATATAACTGTGTCGTTCTTTTCAAAAAGAAAAAACGAAGAAAAAAAAAAAATTAGTGATGAAATAAATTACAATTGGATACGAGTAAAAATTATTTAAATTTAACGATATTTTTTTTTCCCCGCTACCAATTAATTAATTAACGAGGGAAAAAAAAGGTTATTTCTTGCTATTTTAAATTATATATTGTACAAAGTCGGAATGAATGAAATGCGATAATGATGATAAAATCCGTTTAGAATTAATAACTTATACAAAGTTTTTATGTGCCGAATATTTGCTTCCATCACTATTGCTCATGCATTTTGATCCGTATCCTATTCATGATTCAAGATTCAAGATTGAAAATTTCTCGGAAACGATAATTACAAATACCTATCGATAGCATGAACCCTGTAGTTCATGATACCGGTGAGATCTGACATACTATGGTTCAGATTATCGGTAAATATATTATCGAAGATAAGTAAGTGATGCGAGAAATAATATAAATAAGCAAATAGAATAATTTGAAAGTAATTTTAATTTTTATTTCTGAAAAATATATAAAATACTTGCTTATAAATAGGATAGGACCAAGTGCGAACACTGAAAACATCATATTTTCGTATAGGTAACTGCTCTTGATAATAATTGATATTGGTATGATAAGGTGTAGTGATAACACCAAGTGCGGTACGTGCTCGATAAGGCGTACGTGGTAATCGATCATCTTCGATTACCTTAAAATAGAATAATCAGTACGATCATCTATTGTTGTTGAAAGAATTTTCACGAAGAAATTGATATCACTGAATGACAGAAATATTTAGTGAATCACAAAATATCTTTTTTTAAATCATTCACGGAAATATTTTTCACTCCTTCTTCTATCATCTCTTTATCTTTTAAAATATACAATATGAAAATTAAAGAAGTGAATAAATTCATATTACTATTATCTTTGATAACGATGGATTGCTAAGTTTGAATAACAACCAAAACATGTCACATTATCAAATTTAAATTTTTTTTAAAGTTAAAATTGGGAAATTATTCAATAAAATACAATCTTTCAAAAAAACTGAAAACTTCGTTTTTAAAGATATCAAACAGAAATTTTGCAAGTGCATCATGATTAATATTTTAAGGATGCTATCTTAAGTAAATTCTTGAAATTTTTTTATTTAGTCATTTATAAATCGAAAAGTAGGCATGAAATCCAGAAATTAGTCATGTGGTAAAAAAAAATGGTACCTATTTTAAAAATTATTCATGTATAACAATTTTTCAAAACTAATAGTTCAAGTAATTTTTATACCACGAAAGTACGAATTTTAAGGTTTGAAACCTTAAAATGAATTGTTCAAATTTAAAAAGAAAAAAGAAAAAATCTTTGCTACAATTTTTTCTATGATTTGTGGTGAATTCCGGAATTATCGCATTTTTTTGAAATTTTTTTTTATATACAGTTATTCTAGCAAATAATAACACTAAATTTACATTAAGACGATAAAATTATACCTTGAACGAGCCAATTTCACGCACTGGCGTATATGATCGTCGAATGTTACGCTCATAGCGTTGTTGAGAATCTTTCGGTGTAGTCTCACGTGACCACCGTCCAAGATAACTCTCTCTGATATTTGTTCAATTTTAGATGTTAAACATAAAATTTTAAAACATATGCTTTTTCAACAATTAATAAAGTTTTTAATAGTTTTAAAAATTTCAAATTTTATTTACAAAAATTTCATTATTCCTATATACCACAATAAAATCCTTTCTGACAAAAACTTTTTACCATTGTTCCTAAATGCCACCTATTCTGCCTATTTGAACAAATTTTCAAATAACGTTTTGAAAAAGAGACAACAAATTATGATATCGAAATATTTTAAAAATAATCAAATTATGATTCAAAAAGGAAGGAGGAATAAAAATGAAGTTAATAATAGGTTTGATATTTTTTGCAACAGAAGTGATTGATGATAACACAATACTGAATGGGTAACAATTAAGAAGTTAAATTGAATTATTATTGAAATGAAAGAAGTTAATTTTAAAATGAACCTTGGGATTAAATTCAAATCAAGTGATCTTGATCGTTTAATTAAATAATTCATTGTTGTTGGTTGATATTAATCAATCAATATAAATAATTACTATCCACTGGAAGTAATTTCGTTCGATGAATTACGGCCTTAAATATATACGAACACACGAACACGCACGGGAAAATGTCGTAAATTTGTTGTAAACTAAAAATACATAAAATATAAACAGTGAAATCATTACCAATTACATAAGCAATTTTCGTTGATCAAAATTAATCTTTAAAGGAATTTTTGAAACTATCAAAAAATATTGAAAAAGAAGAAGAAAAAAGGGAAATCTTAAAATTGATAATATATTTAAGAAAGATAAGTGAAATAAAAAGTAAATGGAATTGCTCTAGCACTTCAAAAATGCTAAAGCAACCGGTAAATATTCTTTAAAAGAATATAAACTAATACCCGAACTTAAGCGAAATGTGCAAAAATATTAATAAATTTTAATTTAGAGAAACTAAAACAGTCAGAATATTAGAAACTAATAGTAAAATAATTAAATTAGGCGAAAAAAACATGCGATCAGAAATATTTCAGTCGCTTTAATTTTAATTTAAAATCTTTTTCAAATTGAAGTTTAATTTAAAATATCTCCACATATTAGAATTGGATATTAATTTGCATTATTTCAATTATCAAAATGCACAAAAACTTTCGAGATAGCCGTTGATAATTTAATTTTAAGTACGAATAGCAACAATCATTTCTTACAAAACATTAAGACAACATGTTTCAACGATAAAAGTTTCTTAAAAAATAAAGAAAAATTTCAAGTTCAATGAGTATAAAACAAATGTAACACATTAAGTGGTACTGCCATTTAGTTTAGTGAATTTTTTTACAAAAAAAATTTGTAATTTCATTGAAATTAAATAATCTGCAAAACTGGCTGTAGAATTAGCATAAATGTTGAATTAAATAATATCAATCAAATAATTCAAATGCATGAAGCATTCAACAAAACATCTGATAACAACTTCTTATTTTTGAAGAGGTTAAAAAATATTTGCAAAAGGTTAAATATCATATTTAACGTGTTACGTATTCAGATTATGAGCAAATTATTTTGACGCATAATTCACGCTACAAAGAAAGTACATAATATGTATTAGCATTATTAAGCAACAATTAACAAATGTTTGCTATAAGAGAAAAGGAGAAAAAAAAAACAAAATGTGAGATTTCCGTTTTGTTAGCATTAGCTTTCTTTACTTTATATTTTTTTTTACACAGCTAATTTCAACAATATTTTTAAACAATCGATTTTATTTTTCAAAAATAAAGAAAAATGTATTGTCTATAAATCCTAGACATTTTTTGAAAAAAAATAATAAAATCAGTGATCATTGATAAAATTAATCAATTTAACAAAAAAAGATGAAGAAATCAAATTTTCTTAACTCTACAATTATCCCATAAAATTTGTAAAGAAATACTGATTTTTGAAAAATTGATAAATTTTTATCATCAAATCAAAATTACACTTCAGATTATATTTATATAAATAAACAAATAAACAACATAAATATATGTATTTGTTTGGATTTGTGTATATGTATGAGTGTAAACATTTCAATTCATTATAAATGAGCTGAAATTTGAATTAAAACTTAAATCAAAAGAATTTCATGTCTTTTCTTGTCTACGGGGATTGACAGAAAGCTTCGCGGTATTTGCATTCGTTCATTTTCCATTTGATTGAGATGATGATATAAAAATAAAAATGAAATTTGAAATATGCCATATTCAAAATTAAAATAACAAAAAAGAGAAAATACAGGACGATTTAATGGAGAAATTAACTAGTTTGAAAATTTAGCAATAACAAATTCTAGCTAAGATATTAGGAATTAATTAATAGATATTTTAACCGTGCTAATCAATCATGCGTAACAAAAACATCCACTGTATACACGGATTACAAATTAATCATATGAAATGTTAGTTAATAATAAGTAATAACAATAATAAATAATAATAATAATAGTAATAATAATAATAATAATAGCAATGATAATAATAATAATAATAATAATAATAATAATAATAATAATAATAATAATAATAATAATAATAATAATAATAATAATAATAATAATAATAATAATAATAATAATAATAATAATAA
>JABVXV010000338.1:0-65661 GCA_013365325.1 Dipetalonema caudispina | reverse complement strand
AAATGTGTGATATCATTAATATACTTATTGTAATATCTCTTTGTTTATCTTAAAATTTCCAAAAATTTTTTTTGTCTAATTTGTCTTCAATCAAAATTTATTAAAAACTTCTTAGTTGAATGAATAATCCTTCGGAGAATTAAATTTAATTAGATCTTGAAATATAATTCTTAACAAGTCTCTTTTTTCCTTTCTCCAAGATATTTTTGATTGAATTCTCTGTGTTAAGTACATAATTATATTCAGAAATTGTTAACTGTAAAATAACAATATCGGTTTTTAAGAATGTTTAATTGGAGAAAAGAAAGGAATTACACAATGAATTAAAATGAAAAGTTGAATCAGATTAAAATTTTATATGAAATATTATTATTTCTGCTAGAATTTGATTAAATTCGATTAAATTAGTATTTTTTTAATTGCTTCTACTTCGCAAATCTAAATTTTGAAAGAGTCATTCAAAAAAAGAAAAGAAAAAAAATAAAGGAAACAAGAAGGAAAACTGAATCGAAATTGTGGATATTTTGGAACTTCACAGCTTCCAACCTAAAGTTGCGTGTGATGTATGACGCAACGTATAATCCGTTCAACATTAACGCATTCTTGACAGTAAAGTTAATCATACTATACCTCAAATTTTTGGCAAATAGGAGGGTAAATTTATGTGATGTATGTATCAAAAGCGTCGTAATAGATGAAAGTTGAATATATATGGTTGAGAAGGACAAAACAGTGAGATTTCTCGACGTTCATTCAATTTCTTCAATTCTTAACACAGATTGTCCTTTGTAACGGGTCACTGGTAAATCTTCTGGGAAAACGGTTGTTTTTGAGTTAGAATGATAAAATGGTAATGAATTGAAATGTGACTTGTCGAAATTCGGATAAAAGTAGAAAGAAGGGATTGGTAATGAGGGTGACGGAATTGGAAGTAATGATGAATGCAATTGTGATATTGGCAAGAATTGCGGTGAATTGATCGGAGGGGGAAATGCTTGCTGTTTTAGCATTGATGAAAATGGTCGAATTTTAATATGTCCAGCAATAGTAAACAATGACGGCTGATAATTTTGGACATTAATAGATGGGATCGGAATTCCAATACCAATAATTATTGGGATTTCAATAGGTGTACATTCGTTGAGCATTATCGATATGTGGTAAGATGAATTGATAAGTGCATGGGGATACGAATAAGTTGGAAATGCATTATTTGGTATCTGAAATAATTTTTATTTAAATTCTCAAAAGCATCATATTTTGCCTTCTGTAGAATAAAATGTTACAAAATGGTTTACAAAATTCAATTTTTTCAACCTCATAAATTTCTCAATTCATCAATCTTTTTCAAATATAAATCTTCAACTTCATAAATGCAATAAGCTCTTCATTTTCCATGGAATTATTTCATTTTCGTTTTATATTTGGATAGAGATCTTTATGATTCTTGCTAAAAAGAAGAATTATTCGAAATTTGGAAGATTACAGAAGATTTAGTTCTTGTCATTCCTAAACTATCATAGAGAAAAGCATTCATTCTTCAAAGAAATCAAACTATTTTTTCATTTAATAGAAATAATTTTTTTTCAAGAATTTTACAATCATAAAGAAAGTAATATGCTAATTACACTTTATATGCTTATCTTTTTATCAAGAATCTTTCCAAATTTGAGGAAAGTTGTAATTATTATTCCATCGATTTTTCGAATAGTAATTCTAACAAGTACACATTAAAGAATGTCACAAATTTGAAAACCTTTCGGATAATGATCAGTTTTCTACAATTAAAAGTATCAGCAAATTCTAGCAAGAAACATAAATGATTGCACTGTAGGAATTCTTATCAGTGGTAATGATTTTGCACGAAAAATTTAGTTCTAATTGAAATATTTTTGAAAAAAAATAATAGTTTAACAAGTAAAAAAAGCAGATATATTCCATCAAGAAAATAATATATTAGATTATATAGCATATTTTTAAATGATCGTTGGAATTAAGGAAATGAAAAGTAAAAAATTCCATCTATTGTTTAATTAAATCATTAAAAGGAATTGGCTAACATTTTCCGGAACTCGAATAAAATGGCAATTTAAAAAAAATCATTTTGAAATTCAACGATAATGAAATGTGCAAATGTATGAAGAAAAACTTTTTGGATAAAGCCTAAGATTCTTTTCCACATTTTCAACATATTTAACAAAAAATAACTCCGCTCTTCCTTCATTACTACAACCAGAACCATTGGTATTTAAAGTTTTGGAAAAATTCACAAAAAAATTAAGCAACAATTTCAACAAATTACTTGTAAACACTGTTGAAATTTGATAATGGAAGATTGCGGAATCATTGGAAGTGCAAAATGTGATAGCGTATCATTCCTGTAAAATTGATAAAAATTTATTGTAGTTTTCCAATAACCCTAAAATCATTATCATTAATTAAATATTTCTTTTATGCTTTGGCTTATATAAATTACATGAATACTTTTCTCTATTTCATTGCTATTTTAGGTATATATTAAAATTATTTCATTCCTCTTAGAAAGAAAACTAAAACATATATATTAAAATTGAAATAGTATTCGCGATCGATTACAATGTGATTATATATCATTCAACCGGTATTTGATGGTTGAGAAAAAACAAAAAGAATCAAAGAATGATTTCTTCTTTATTTTGTTCATACTTAATCAAACTTGATTAATGTGTAATATTGTGACTCATTGGGCATACCATTATCAATTTCAATATGTTTTGGTAATTCCTATCATCGAGAATAAAATTAGCATTACTTGATCAAAATTTAACGATTTCATCAAATAGGTTGATTATTTTTTAAAAATAATAAAAAATACTATTTTGTTCTTTGAATTTGAAAAAACAAAGCAAAAAAAAGTAATAAGAAATAAAATTTTTGAAGTAGCGAATGTAATTGTTTGAATAACGAATATATAATTATTTCTTAGAACTAACTGAAAAAAAAAAAAAAGTGGTCTAACGTAAATTTCTCGCTGCCTTTACAATGAAATCGTACAACCATAACAAGTTTTATAATACCACCTTTGATTGAATTTTTTTGATGTTCATTACTGATTTCACCATATATAATAATTGTTTCACCTAAAAATATCATTAATTATAGCGTAGTCGACTAATTTCATTTATAAAATAAAAGCAAATATCTTTTATGAAATCATATGATGAAGTCACTGCTAATTTATTTAAATTATTTGTGAAGAAAAAAAGAGGACTAAATGAGGGAAATTTAAAAGTAAGATTTTACTTACATTAATATAAATTTCTCCATTCCGTTTTTTTTTATAGGTGACTCACAAACTAATCAAATTGTTATTTGTTCAAATTATCATTTTTGAACAATTTTTAAAGTTCTTGTTCACATTTGTGTAATACACATAAAAAAAAAAATAAAGTTAAAAATAAATGATTTAAGAATTAACCTTGAACAAATGCTGTTTTTGGTAATCTGATAAAAACCTTAATAGATGATTTACTGAGACAGAAAAGTTTCTTATGAAAATATCGCTCGATGTGAACCGGTATATGAAATGGAAGATAACGAGTAATATCCATTCCTGATATTACCCTTACTGGACGCTTCATTACTAATTCCGAATGACCGATCTGACCAGTGATACATAACTGTAATTTACTTTAACAATATTAGCAAACACCAAAAGGCAATACTGCTAAGATTGATAGTTGAAAATGCATGATTCATTCGCTATAAGAAATTTAATTTTACTGAATTAGCTAAATAAAGCTTAGTTTATTACTTCAGTAAAGATACAAATTTACGAATACATGAATATGTATACAAATGAAAAAGTAATTGGAAAAAAAAAGCAGCAATGTAAGATATTCGAATTTAATTTCAGTTTAAAAATTTGTTTAGCTAGCATTTTTGATTGAATAAAAACCATTGAATACCTTAACAGCAATTAAATATTCAATGGAACCATATTTGGCCGAATAAGTTCCCGGATATTCTTCACCGATCACCAATGTTGTTTCGGCTTTATGTTGACCAGCTGGTGCATGAATTTCACCACTTCGTGTACGCCATTGTCGTATAAGGGCATCAAATTCGATCCGAAGTGCAACAATTTGCCGGAATTCTACTTGATTGGAGATTTTTGTATGAAATTTACCTTCGAAAAAACCGGTGAGTGAAACGATCTGGGTTGCATGGGTAAAGTTAATTTCCACCAAAATTGTGAGTAGCTGAAATGCAAAATATGAATAATACAATAAATGAATTTATTTCTGAAATTTTTTTTTTTCGAAGATTTTTTAACGACATTTTTCCTATAAATATTAGGATCACATAGATACTAATATTTACTTATAGGTAAATTTTACAGCATAATCATTGAAACTGTAATTTTTTATCACTACTTGATATCTTTATCAGTACTAATTTACAATCACAGCTGTATATCATTCATTAATTTTTTGTGTTAATTACTTGAAAATGTTAATTTCTTCCATGCAAATCATAAAAGGGAAGAAAATTAAATTTAATGTATTGCAAAATAAATCATCTTACAATTAAGTGAAATACTTTCCACTTTCTTTTTTATCATTTTGAATTCTTCAACAAATAATTCAATTCATATTCTCTTAATACTACCAGTTTCATTTTTTTTCCGGTTTCTCTACCGTTTTTTTTCTTCCTTCTACTTAAATCTTATAAAATCTTCTTACGTTTTCTATATTCTCATAATTCCCTCATGCAACATTCATCTTAATTTTGCCTTTGGCTCTTCATTTTCCACTTTTTTTTTAAATTAAATTTTCGAACAAAGAACGATTAATCAGTCAACAAGAAAATAGAAAATGAAGATGAAGAAGAAAGAAAAAAAAAAAATTTTTGAAGGAAGAAGGAAAGAAAAATAATTTTAGTGAAAGATGATTGATGACATATTTTTTTCTAAAGAAAAAAAGAAAAACAGATAATCTTTTTTCTTTCAAATTGTTGAATACAAATGGAAAAATTCTTTTATATACCTAAATTGGGCATTTTTAGTTCGTGACATATTTCGAAAAAATCGTGTCAAAATTTTAATTTCAATTTTAGCATTAGTAAGAAACCGTCCTTTCTTACAAAAAACGAAAAAAATTTACCAAATGATTAATGAAAAGTTGAAATTTTCTAGAAATCAATTATTAATAATAAAATGGTTAGAGAATAAGTGTATGAAATAAATTAATATATAAGCAAAACAAATATAGAAAATAAATTAATCAACAATAAACAAAAAAATTGTTGAATAAATAAATAAATAAATGAGATTTTAACTAAGCAAGGATACATGTACATAAGCAATTAGCGTAATTAAATAAGGGGAAAGTGGTTTGCTGCTTTCTATATGGACAAATATTTCGGTTTTCCGAATGTTTTATAAAAATTTCCAAAATAGCAAATATTCTAAACACTTTTTTGTCTTCAATATTTTAAAACAAATGAAAGTGACCAAAGGAAATGATTCGCAGTTAAAAAAAAAAGTTTGTCGAAACGTTTTTTTTTTTTTTTTTTGTTTAATTTTTTTTTAAATAGAATCAAAAAGAAAGGTTATAAAACAAAACACTCACCAAAAGATATACAAAAGATAAAACTACACTTATAAAATTTAAGGAAATAAATTGCTGATTAAATGAATCGAAAGGAAGAAAAAAATAATTAGCTGTAGAAATAATTAAATGAATAAATCTACAAGATGAGAGAACTGATTAAAAAAAAGAAAAAAAAAAACTTTATAAATTTTGGAATTCCATTTAACAACTAGTGATAAATCAATTGATTACGAATTATTTGATCTTTTTTTAATTTACTTACTCATCGTGCAGGTCTCTTTTCTCTTGCTTTGAATCAAGAAGTTGACACTTCAAAAGTTGAATGAATAAATGAATGATGGAATGGAATTGAATGAATGAATGAATAATTGGAATGGAATTGAATGAATGAATGAATGAATGAGTGGTGGAATGAACATATGTCTTTTGCCAAGTCAATTCCAACAATAAAATACAACATGACAAATTGAAGAAAAATCACTGAGAAACCATTTCGTTTCAATACTTATTTGGCAGAAATTTGCGTAATCATTTAATAACAGTGGCATTTAGTACTATACCGAATATCAACTAATGTCGCACAAATATTCTGACAGATGTCACATGTTAAATTTATTGATATCATTCAATATCATTTATGAGGTGTGGTATCGCTTTCAGATGCCTTCAATAAATATTTAAATTTTGTGAAAAAATAGAAAGAAAAAGTTATGGAATATAAAATAATTTCCATTTAATTAGGACAAATTATTCATTTAAAATTTTTAATACAGAAAAAAAAAATGCACCTTTTTATTGATAGTTAGAACAACTAAATGCCTTGTTTTACTATTAACAGTATTAAGATTGAATAAAATGATTGAATTAAGGGTGAAATTCAAGCAATTTTGATATATATTAAACAATCCTTTTCTTTCGAATATCTTGAAAAACAAATCAAACCCATTGAAGGTCAGTCATTCTATTTATCATTAATTACACGATGGAATTAATTATCATCAGTCTTGGTATTGCAGTTAGAATCGTAATTTTAATTACAGATATCTAATACATCTCAAGTATTCTGATTATTTGCTTCATTTTATATTCAATTAATAAATGTCTTAATTCATTGACATTTCGAGTTGATCAAGATTTGTTACTGAAATGACAAAAAGATACAATTTTTCCTTTTTCAAAAAATATTCTGGGACTGATTGCTTGATGTTTTAATACGAAGAAATTCATGAAAGTTTATGGTTCTAAAATTATTTAGGAAAAAACTGACAATAAAATTTAAGATTGATGAATCTGAAATCACCATTAAGAATTTGAAATAACTTTTGCAAAACAAATCAAATATTTCTGCTATTATTTATAAATAATTGAAGAGATAAGAGAAAAAATAAAATGAACATTAATGTTGACAACAATCTTCCACTTTGCATCGACATTATTTTGGTATTTTTTTTTTTCGTCCTTTGCTTTGTTTTGTTTTTTTTTTTCAAAAAACTAGTCGAAATTTATGCTTTCTTCGTTTATTATGTAAGAATTCTAAAAATTAAGTCGATGAAAATCATTTTTGCCTTTCATTGATGAAAAAATTTGAATAATAACAGATTGCAATGTGACGATACAAACCTATAATAATTGTTGTCTAATTATAAATGTAAGAAATTAGCATGTTACAGTACGATAGGAGGGATAATCATGCGTCATTCAAAAACAATATTTTACCAGCAAAAGTATACAGTTGCAGTATCTCATTTTCAAGTAATAATGATAATATTTTATTGAACGAAATATCTGAATCGATATTAAAAGCTATTTTACTATTATTTATTATTATTATTACTATTACTGGTATCATTATTACTATTATTATTATTATTTTTATTATTGGTATTTAATTTATTCCAACTACAATGACAATATTTTAGAGTAGTCATCCTTTGACCTTTAGCTGATATTTTGGATATTTATGTTAGAATGGGAAGAGGGAAGGGAAAAAAAGCAATGCTTACTTACCTGTCCGACGTAAATACTTTCCTGACATGAAATATGTAGCACCGATTGTTCCTTCATCATATCTATCAACGAATCGCTTCGACCGCTCCTTTTACCACTTCCCTTTTCATTTCATCCGAGCACTTTTACGACACCATACCTTTTTCAGACTTCAACAACCATTTTTGTTGAGAGCATTCTTCAAATGTAATTAAAGCTTCAAATACCACAAATACACATGCATGTACAAATACACACACATACACAGACACACACACACACACACACACACACACACACACACACACAGAGAGTAGTAACGCATTGTGGGAGTTACCACAACCTGATAACCTTATCTATACTGCCCTTTTTATGTCCGGTCCACTTCCCCCGATTTGCCCTTTTGTAATGTTTCAAATCAATAAATTTAAAGAGATAAATATGCCTGTTTGGATTCATCAAAATCATTTTTACAGTATCTTCAAAAGACCATTATGATGCATTACGATATATTACAGTATGTCATTATGAATACAATATTAAAGATATAGTCCATTATGAATGTTAATTTATGTGTAATGAACTGATTTCACCTTAAATGCTTATCTAATTCCACAAAAAAAAAGAAAAAAAGCAAAGTCCCTCGTATGGAACGAATTTTCAAAGTTAAATTTTGTAAAATCCCTTAAATTCAAAGCAAACCAAAGACGTGGAAATCAATTTATAAGCTATGGCATCGTTTTCAAAAAATTGATGAATAATACTTAGCACCATTATGTCATTTGATGTGATAATTCTTAGCACATAATTTAAGATAAATGAAAGCTTTCAGAGTGTTTTTAGAGTTTTTTGGATTAATTAGTGCTTATTTTTTTAAGTTTATTTTTGTTTGCAAAAGCAAAAAAAAAGAAGAAAGATGGAAAATATATTTCATTGATATTTCAAATAATTGTTTTGCAAATTTAAAAAGTAATTTTTTTTTTGCTGAATCTAAAAAATTTGTTAACAAATTTCATTCTATTCATTTCACAGATAATTTATGGATTCATTCATTTTTATTTCTTTTCATTTTATCATCAAGTATGCCGTCGATAATTTTGTCTTTTTATCGTATTTCTTAAACTTACGAATTAAAATTAAATCGTTTTATTTTTGAATCTTTTTCTTATGAACGTTTTACAGTAAACCTAAATATTTTAAAACAAAATTTCGTCGAATAGAATGCTTTAGGTCATATATTTCAATTAAAAAAATAATTAATTAAAATGCTGGAAAACGGTGACAATAAATCGTCTTTGTTTTTGTTTCTTTTTTTTTCGATTAATAAGAAATATTATAGTTGAAAACACTACACATTCTACAAATTATTTTCAATTTTTTGTATATTTCCGTTGCAATTAATAAAAATTTTTTCATTATTTCTTTTTTTTTTGTTTACATATTTCGATTTAGAAATATGTGAGCAATTTGAGATTATTAGAAAATGTTTATTAAAATGTCAACATATTTCAATTTGCAAAATTGATGTAATAAAATGTGTAACATTTAGAAATTTGAACAATTAATAGCAAAAAGAGATATAATTGATTTGAATTACTTCAAAATATGTATTTATCATATGAATAGTTAGTATACGGAACAACAATAACAACAATTTTCATAAGCAATTAGGAAAGATATGATCATAGTTGTTTGTTCGATTTAGTTTATTATTTAAATTGATTTAATTGTCAAATTAATAGGTGATAAACAATCATGAGAAGATTTAAACAGATTCCTATTGTGTTTTTTCAAACATTAATCAAAACGCATTCAATAGTGATTGGATAGTTTCCAGTGGGATTAATTATTTAAGTTTTCAATTTGAAATGATGTTGAGAGATTGATAAGAAAGTTGTTGGAAATTTGAATCTGGCAGTAATGATTTTAAACATTATCACCCATTTTTTTTTTCCTTTATATCTACAAGCAGCCCTAAAATAATTTTTTGAATAGGCATTAATTTTTGAATTTATCAGATTATTTTATTTCAACTTGCTTTTCACACTTTTTAATTATTCTTAACAGGTGAATAAATGGAATTTTAAAAATAATTCTACAAATGGATCGAACAAAGTTGTTTAGATGTGTTAATAAAAGTACTCTAAAGCGTAAATAATACCCAAAATATAAATAAAAAAATGAATAAAAATTTTCGAAAAAAAAATGCAACGATGGTAAGTTTCTTCTTTTTCAAGTAAAACAGGTTTTCAAGATTATTTTGTTAGATTTATTTTAACATCCCTACATATTTTTCATTATTTTCCTGCTTTCGTTTTGCAGTTATTGAAGTGAAAAATTAATTTTGCACTACAAAATACAATGCAAATAAGCAAATATGATTTTGCATCAAAAAGCAATGGAAGAGAATTTTATTAAATTGAATTAATTTGCGAAATAAAGAAATGGCATTTGGAAAATTTTGATTCAATTAAATGTGAGGCAATATTCGACTTGAATATAATGCTTTCTTTTATGAATCAATAAAATTCAGGAAAATTTTTCAATTTCCCAAGAATTAGAAAAGAAAAAATTTGCCTCTTTTAAAGTTAACCAACCATTGTTAGTCTTTTGTAAAAAAAGGAATTATTATAATGATATATTTTTGTACTGTTAATTTATTTTAAATAAGCACAAAAAATTTCTGACCCCTTAAGTTCTTGTACTCTCCGAAATTATCGTTCGGGAACTATAAGTAGAAAAGCTTAAACGTTGTAAATTCATGAGATAATTTTAATTCAAATCAAACTTTGGATCCTTAATTTATTTAAAAGTCAATGAATGAACAATGGATGCTTAATTTATTACGTTTCATCCCTCTAATTTGTTCAGATATTTCAAACGGAAAAATTAAAATTTCAATAAGATATCCGAAAAAATGTTTATATCAAAAAAAAGAAAAAAAACGAGAGAGAAAGAGAGAGGGAGAGAGAGATACATACGGATATTATGAAATGATAAGCGATAAGAGCACTTCAATTCTTGATGAATAATGGAGATGATAAGTGGGAAATGAATTTATGGCTGCGTGAAATATTTGTGTGTTACGGAATCATTTTATTTCATTTTAAAGTAAGCAATTAGTATTTGTTCCTCAGAGGAATAAATTACAATTAAATTAAAACAAAAATTATTCTTTGGTCCAGCAAATTACATAATTGAGTGACCAATAAAAATTATTCAAAAAAATTTGCCGGAAGGAAATATCGAATGATTGCATTATTTGATTGTATAATTGATCCTCAAAATGAAAATTAGTAAGTGTAAAAATAATAATTGTAGAATACAATAACAATAACAATGAGAGCAATAGCAGCGATAACAATAATAACAATAACAATAACAATAACAATAACAATAATAATGAAAGAGAGAAAATAAACTGTAACGATAGAATGATTGATGCTATAGCAATAATAACACATTTCAATTAAATCTTTTTAATAATATACTTGGTGAAATTTTTGCAATTTTTTTTTTTTTTTTAATATTTCAATTTACTTTTATTATTTTGATGTATGAGTGACAATAATGAATTGCTCAAACATTCATTCAATAACAATTCATCGCCTTCAATCTTTGTAATAATGCATTTGATAGGGTAACTAAAAAATATTTGTCATTCATTTAATGTCTTAATTAAAATTACGTTCAGTGTTAGTTAAAATTGTAGAAATTGAATTGATACAAAATTGCGAACAAAAAAAAAAAAAAAAAGTGAAAATGATGAAAGAGCAAAATATGCTTCAACATTTTTTTTTCCTTTTTGATTGCTTATTTCACGTCATTAGAAAATAACAGCTGAGAAATGATTGAAGTAAATTTATCGTTTTGAAATTTTGAAGAAAAAAAAAAAATAAGCAATAAATCAGAATAGAAGATTCATGGAAAAGAAAACAAAGCAATAGAAGCTAATTGTATGAAGCAAGCAAAGTTCTCTTTTTCTTATCCGCTTTTTTTTTTGGCCGCAATTTGTTTCTTAAATATTTTTAAAATACATCACAATATTATAAAATAGTGATAACAACTATCTAATTGCCGTGTGATATTTTTCATTTATAAAATTTTTTAATTTTTTTATAATTTAATACGCTTATAGGCTCAATATTTGATAAAACTATCAGATTTAAATAAATAAATTTAATTAAATAAATTTTTGAAAACCCAGAAAATGCCTATATTGATATAATTGATAACATTATTCAATTGAATTTATTTATTTAAATTTGATTAACATTACTAGTATTAAGTCTATGGAAATGATCAATAATATTGACAATGATAATTACAGCATTTTTTTGCAGTGAAATTTTTACATCATTACAAAATATGAATATTAAAATTATCCTTTGCAATTATCATTTTTCTAATTATCATTAATTGTCTTCGTCATTTCGTTGCTGATAGCATTATTTCATAATTATTATCACTATATTTATTCATTATTACTATTATTAACATAATCAATATTTGTAATGCTATAAAAAATTATCATCAATAATATTCATTCAACATTGTTGTCATCGTAATGTTACTTAATGTAGTATTTATTAAGCGAAAGAAGCATGCACCAATCAATCAACAATCATCATCCTCATTGAATTGCCTATTTTTGCATTCGAAAAGAAATCCTTGTCTCATTGTTGTTTTTCTTGGCCTAATAGTAGTAGCAAGAGGAAATTATGTTGCTTTGTCTTCAAATTCAATTCGTATATTTTCCTACTCATTCTATTTCCCATTTGAAAATTACTATCATATCATCATTAATATTACTAGCATTTTATCATTATCATTTTATATCAAACTAATACTATCATATCCATCCATTTTTTTTTTTCCTGTCTCTCATAAAATTTGTTTAAAAAAAAAAAAAAAAAAAAAAAAAGAAAAAAAAGCAGGAAAAAAAAAAAAAAAGAACTGAAAAAGAGTGAATGATAGATGAAGAGAGTACATTTTAAGCTATAAAGCTTCGTAAGCTTTATAGCTTACATTTTTGGATGTTTTGAAAAGCTCATTCATTTCACATATATACATTTTGCATTCAAACAACATTCATTGTCTACCTTATTTTGTTATTACAAACACATTAATCTTTGCTTTTCATTTAATCATTTATAAAAAAAAAAAAAAAAAAAAAAATAATAATAATTAATTTTTCATACAATTAAATTCCTTCGTTATGTCAGATATTCAGCAATTATCCCTTATTACTTTTTACCTATTTTTTTCATGCTACCGAATTGATTTCGTTGTTATTTTGATATTCAAATTCAATATTTGAAGAGTTATTATACATTCTATAGTGTGTATTTCAATTAGTAACATTTCTAAAATTTAATTGGATTATTTTTAAAGAATTATAATCCGAAATCATTGAAGATTTTTCTTTTCTCTTTATACTATTGAATTTCTAGGATATGTTCTTTGTTGTTCAGGAATTATTTAATTGAATTTTTCATCGAATGAAATGAAGATTTTTGCTTGAGATTATCATTGTGACGTATTGATTACTTATAGGAGAAAATTTAAAATAATTCATTCATTCCATAGCATGTATTGCACTAAATAACGATCCTAAAATTCGATTGGATTATTTTTAATGAATTACAATCCGGAATTATTGAAGATTCAGAATGAAAAATAATGATTTATTGATTGGAAATGGATGATCAATTATGCAATGAAAACATCGGTTATCTCTAATATTTTGAATTTCCTTTTTGTTTTTTTTTTTTTCTTTTTATTTTTTTTTTTTTTTTTTTTTTTTTTGTCTAAAAAAACTATCGACATTCTGTCAAAATGCTTCTATTAGTCAATGATGATTTCGTTCAATGAAACAGCTGTAGCGCTTTTTGGCATTCACAGCTAACTTCTCTTGCAACAGCGATGATGATGAAGCCAGTTTTGAAAAAGATAATTTGTGTGATAATTCGTATTCGTTTTTTAAAACTTTTACTTTGAAAATATCATCGTCGTCATATTCATCTACAAATGAATCTTTAACTATCATCTCAAACTAAACTTCATTTTTTTCGAATGAATATTAGTCGATAATTACTGCATAAGTGAGTGAGAAAAGTATAACAATTAGTCTAAGTTGGATCGCATCGAGTAATGTGATGATGATGATAATGATAATTGATGATGATGATGATAATGGTGGTGATGATAATGATGATGATAACGATGTTAATGTTGCTAATAATGATAATATTGATGATGATTATTATTATCATCAACAATATCACCATTTATTAATGATAGTAACATTGTTAATGATGACGATGATGCTAATAGTGATAATGATGATGATGATATTATGAATGGTGATGATTTTTTAGTGTTAAAATTAACATGAAACATGCAAGCAATAAATTCCTTTTTAGATGGAATATATGTAATCAGTCATTTAGAAATAATTAATATTTCTTTTGATCTTTCATTTGAATAATTCGTGTCCCGATTTCGGGAAATTATTCAGGAATATTAGAAATGGCGAATTTGGAGATGAGATTTCTATGACTCATTCATATTATACGTGTACGAAAAATTTAACCAATCATAGTGTATCAGGTAAGATGGATCATAAATTTGTACATTTCCTTAATTCATCATTTTCATCCTAATTGAATTTTTCAAATGCTTAATTAATAATAATTATACTATTCATAAAAAAGGATTATTGTTAGCCTTTGTAAGAATTATTTCTGATAGGGCAAATTTGCTGACTTCTTAAATAACTACACTCTCAAGTATTAAATCGATAATGGAATTAATTTAAAAATTTCAAAGTACAAATCAATTTTCGAAGTGAAAGCTTTCATTTGTTATATAATGCATTCAATTCACTTTCTCCATTTCTCTCATCTTTTCTTCCTTGCATTTTACTTAAATTGTTATTTCATTCTTTTTTTTTTTTTCATCAGTTTTGTACTTTTTATCGAAAAAAGTAGTAATTTTTCGATTCAATTATTTTATCAGCAAAATGAAAAGTATTAATTGTTGAAATCATGAAGAATTTCATAATCATTTATTATTTGTCTATTAATTAACTCTTTGATTCGCTGAAAAAAAATAAATGTAAAAATGCATCTAATATAAACAAAGCATTAACCAGAAATTTTGATACTTTTCTTATCCTAACATAAGAAAAGGAAGGATGATTACTTCGAAGTGATCATTAGTTTCGAATTAAATTTTTGCTTAATTCAAGCAGAAAAAAAAGCTAATTTCTTCTTTTTCGATAAACAATAAGAAGTGTTTTTTTTTTCCTTAGAAATTTATGACAAGTATAAATTAGGCTTTGAATTTGTTAGACATATCTGTCGCTAAAACTATTGATTGTTATTTCTAAATTGTTGAAAAAAATTGAATTTGGATCCAAAATATTGATAGCAATGATAATCAATTATCGATATTAATGAAAACTTCAAAAAAAAAAACTTTTGAAAAATTTCGACGTTGACAACATTCTGAATTTTCTTATAAACGACTAAATATGAATCTATTTGCGCTACATCTGTATTTCAATAATGCTTTACTTATGAATAGATTTAAAATTAGGATATTAAATGTTAAGTATTCGATTATTAGATGTTTACTACCTTCAATGCTTTACTACAAATGCCATCTAAAAGAAGTCCTATTCTAATACAGTTGAAATTTAAAATTAGAAATTGTTCTATCCTCTAATTTTAATGTCATCCTATTTTTGTTTTTCATGTGACTTTTTTTTTCATTTTAAATATCACCTGAATATTTGCACTTCATTTTATCTTATTGTTGTATGATGAACACATTTCGCAATACCAATGATAGTATAGTTTGTGATAAATCTTTTAAAATCTAACAGCAAAAATCACCGAAATGTAAAATAAGTAATTAAGGCTACAAAGTCATAAAATTGTCTGATGTGTTGTTGGCAAAATAAAAGTTAGGTGTAAAAAATGTTTACTTTATCCATTCAATACTTCAATATTCCAGGTTTTTTGTTTCAATTTGAAAGCAGTGGAAATTGTTAAATGAATTTTAGAAGTGTTAAATTTTATGATTCATTTGAGTATTCAGATTTAAATGAAACAAATGTTTACAAACAATATATTATGTTGCAACCATAAAAGAAGCAACAGATGTTAAGAAATTATTTAGCCATTTTATTTTATGATAGTTTTATTTCTAAAGCTTTTCTTTTAACTATGATTTTATAGCTCTCAACTAATTACGATTGAGAAATTATAATAATCTAACTTAACTAACATTTAACATAGCTATAATTATTCTCAATCTTTCCTATTCAAGTATCATAAAATATCATAATTATTTTCACAAATTTTTAGCGTAAAAATAAAATTATCATTTTAAAAATTCTACGCCTACTTTGTAAAGTTTTTATACTACTAACATGTAAAGTTATAAGAAATGAATAGCATGCATTGTTCTTTCTTATGCATTTCAATCTTTGTAAAAATCTTTGAAGCGTTAATATTGAACATAATCATTTCACAAAAAAAAAAAAAAAAAAAAAAAAAAAAAAAAAAAAAATTTTTTTTTTTATATTTTTTTTTTTTTTTTTTAAGCATTCCTTCATAGCTAAACTACTACTATATTTTTCTGATTTATTTCTATATTCCATTCTTTTTTTTTTTTCTTTCTATTTTGTTTATTTTTTTTGTTTTTTCTCCTACATATTTTTGAAATAAAAAAAAAAAAAAAAGAAAAATTAAAAATGAGAAAAGTACAGTTCTAAAGTTAATATCTACTATTTCTTCGTCTTTCAGTTAATTTCAATAATTTGATTCAAAGGTCATTATTAATAAAATGAAATAGCTAATCCTTCTTTCCATTAATTTTGATAATTTGATCCAAATGTTATCCTTAAGCTAATGATGGTAGCTAATCCTGGTTGCAAAAAACTGATCGAAACAGAATTTTTCATCATTTTCCTTCTCTTCTACCTTTCCTTTGAGTATTTTTGATGTATTTTATTCCTTTTTTCCTTCCTTCTTTTATCACCCATATACATATATCAGTGTTGATTTCCTCTCTATTTCATCTATATCTTTAGTTTTCAACTTTAATTTTTCTCAAACTATTTCGTATTCATTCAATTTGTTAGCAGAATGAATTATTTTCTTCTTTTCTTTTCTTCCTTTCTTTCTGTTTTTCTTTCCACTTTTTTTTTTTTGACTTTTTGCAAATTTTTATTTCATAAAAATTTTTCATTCATTTCTTATTGTATTCAAATATTTTTGTTAAAATAAGTATGAAATAAAATTTATTAATTTTTAATTTAATTGTAAAATTTTAAAAGTGATAATATTTTTTTTTATAAGAAAAAAATTTTTAAAGAAATAATAATATTCTAAAATAAAAAAAAAATAATAATTTATAGTATATTATCTGCTTACTTTTGTTTCGTTAGACTGATGGATTAATTGAAAAAAATGAAAAGAGAAAAAAAAAAGGGAATAAGTTTAGCTAATTTATGTAGAGCAATTTTTTTTTTAATAATTGATAAATTTAGATATAGATCAAGAACGTGTTTGGAAATTGTTGCAAGAATTACGACAACGTGAGAATAACGACGTGGTGAGGGAAGATATACGTATACTTAAACGTGTTCTTCAAGATCTTATTTTTCAACAACAAAATTACAAGGTTAATCTTTTATTCATTATAATCCATGAAATTAAATTATATTGAAGGATTTTTTTTTTTACTTGTTTTCATTTTTGTTATTCATTTTACATTATTTACGTTAACTGAATAATGTATTATCAAATTACTAATAAAGATGTACTTTTTTTTCCCGAATAATTTCTAAAATTTGACAATATTCTTATGTTAGCAAGATTTAAAAAAAAAAAAATTAAAATAAAGAAAGAATGATAAAAACCTAAAAAAATTTGATGTGAAATATTTTTACTTACCTTGTACTTTTAGTCACGCAATGTTAGTGCTAAAAATATATGTGAAATTCAACAAATAAATGAATTAAAATAAGAAAATATGATGATGAGCTTCTTTAGAATTGATGATATTGACTAGGCTTTAGCTCTTGTTAATTAATAATCATATAGTGACAAAATTTTTGCTTATTGCTTATTTTTCTCCGAGAAATATATGTTAGATTATATATAAATTGTTCCCAGAATTCTATAACATTTCATCAAATATTTATTTTCTTTTTTAAGAACTTTTAGTAAAATTTTATTCTCAAACAAGGAAGAAAGTGTAGAAAATTAGATAAGAGGAAAAGATTCAAAGGAATGAAAAAGTGAAAATGTTTGTAAATTAATGGTGAAAAATTCATGTTGAACAAAATTAAATCACCAATATTAGAATAAAATCTTCAAAAAAATTTAATTGTATCGAAATTACCATGTAATAAAAATTATATTGTGAATGATAAGGATATTAGTTTTAATTATTTCAAATGTAATTTTTTTTTTTTCTCTGCAGAATTTATTAAGTTCGTTTCCTGAAGGAAGTAATCAAATATCATCAAGTTGTCAAATTACACCATCCCCACCACAATTGCTCAAAGTGAAAATTTCAGGTTAAATTTAATTTTTTTTCCAACTGTTTTATGAAAATTTTCAAATTTCCTTTTATTTTTTTGTTGTGTATTCGAAAAAATTTTCCTCGAAGCATTTTTCCGAAAGGCGCATTTGTCATATTTCAATAAATTATCTCTCATACTTCATCCATTTTTTTCCCATGATGACTTATATTTTATTGATTTGAGTTGCAGTTGACAATGTATTAAAATCGAATTCAAATTTTCATAATCTTCTCAAGTATCTGGAAAATACACTGCTACCTCGTGTAAAACCAACAGAGGTATTTCTATTTCAGTTTTTAATTTTATTTATTGTCTTCTTTTTTTTTTTAATTTATCCATATATATTCGTCCATATTCCAGTTATTCCGGTTTTCTAAGATCCGTTTCTTATCACTCTGAATTATTAATATATATATCTGGGAATTAACTATAGTAGAGCCAAAAGAAGTTCATAGGATAGTTGTTAAATACATAGAATGTGATTACTTTCATCAATTGACATTTCTTAAATCTTTTTAGAAACTAATATTTGTTGGCCAAGAAGGGAAAGAAATTCGTTGCTTGGAAGTGAAATCTAACGATAGTGGAGAGCGTCTAATTATTATTGGGCCACCAGATATAAAAGCCAAGTAAGTGTGTGAGAATGATGTAATTTTCAAGCCTGGACTATAAGATGGATCGATCATTATCTATGAGTATGACTTAGGCATTAAAAATTATCGATATAATAGGAATTTCAAATTTTTCTGGAATTTTGAAAGATTTTTGAAGGTAGTCCTTAGAAATCATTTTGTTCTTTCTTTTTGATTTTTTTTTATTCATTTTTTTCTTTTTTTTTTTTTGACTTTCACTCTATGAAAGTTTGATTTAATATAACCAAGTAACCGTCAAACAGTCATAGTGCTAAAAATGAAATCAAATTATGACTATGTCAGAATCAACTTCATTTTAACATTCCTTCAATTAATTTTATTTAGCTTTGAATTCATTTGAACTCTTCATCAATTTTCATTCTTACTTTTGGCAGCAAAAAAATGTGAGCTTTTAGAATATTTTTTTTTTTTTTTCTTTTTTTTTTTTTTCTTTGGAGCAATGAAATATTCTGAAATTACTTGAATAGTTCAAAATGATATAAGTTTTATGGAAAAGTACAATGCATCATTGTAGCCCAAAACGATTGTTTGGTAATGAGTAAAATGATTGATAAATGGTTTCTTAACTTTGCTTTTCCCAAAAGATTCCTCTTAAAATTCTTCTTTTGTAAAAAGTCTTTATAAAAGAGAACTTTTTCTTTTTTGTAATAAAGTATCTTTTTTTTTTTTATTTTTTATTTTTTGAAAGCTTATGGCATTTTCTGCTATTATTCAGATGATAACATTTTTGTTAGATAATAATTGGAAAAAGTTTATTTTAGTCAAAGTTAAAAGATTATCTTTCATGTTTTAGCAAGGGATTGGTATAAATGTACTTCAAGATTTTATTAAAATTCTTGAATTTTTTCGATGAAATTTAAACACTACTACTACTACCACTATTACTACTACTAATTTGCTGATAAATCAAATTTGAAAGGTCGAATGATTTGTGTTTTGCAATGATGGATGGATGATTGATGCTTCTATGCTATCATCAGTATCTGTACATTCTAATAGCTGTAGTAATATCATAAATTCGAAGTGATCAAGGGCAATTCAGTATGATGACACATACATTGAATTTTATAATTCGATAACAATTAATTAATGTTATAGTAAAAGCAACATGTAAAATTCTTATGAAATTAATATTTAAACACTTACTGTTTTATTTCATTATAATATTAATTAATTCCGGAATACCGTTGTTAAAATTAGTATTACTATGATATTGAATTTGATAATTCGATAACAATTCAATAATTTGTTTAATAATGAAATAAAATAATAACTGATTACAAAAGAATTTTACATATTGCTTTTACTCAATCAGAAGGAACATTTGTTAAATCGTTTAATTTTGTGCCATAATTTTTCCATTGATATATTTTCATTTGAAAGCAACAACGATATAACTCTATTATCCATCATTTATATATTTAGGCTATGGCCATTATCCATTCATCCAAAGAAATATATAGACTAGGCCATTTACTAAAATATTTTGTTAGAATATTCTTGCTCATAGTTGTCAGGCATCTAAAAATCATTACTATTATTATCAGTATTTAGCAGCCAAGGTAACAATTTCTGAAATTTTTATCCCATAATTATTTTTTCTTTGCTTTACTTTTATTTTTTCTCTATATTATCGTAATTTTAGATGGGAGTATTTTTAAACGATCGATATTTTATTACCTATCATAATAGTTTGGAAAATTTAAGTGTTAAAATTAATTAGAACATGAAATTTTAGTGTATTTAATGATGCAACACTTTTCTTATTAGTAAATAATTATGCACTGTAATTATTTATTTTTAACTATAATCATTATCATTATTACAGCTATCTTTTTTCCTATTATCATTAGCATTTTTTGAGCTGTTTTAAATTGGCAAATATCATTCAAAGAAAGTAATTAAAATTGCTCCACTTCGCAAATTTTTAAAATCAAACCAATTAATAAATGCAATAAATAACAAATGAAATAAATAAACGTAAACAATAGGCGCTGCTTTGATTACATTTAAAAATACTTAGAATATTACTGTCCATCCTATTTTTATATTCAAATTTTCAGTATTTAAATTTCACCTAATAGCTACTGCTATTTCTTTTCTCTCTCTTTCTTTCTCTCTTTCACTCCTCCAGTATATATATATATATAAATATATGTAATTATCTTGTCATATTTCAATAAAATCTTAAAATTCACAACAATTTTCTATTTCAGCAGTATGTGTTCTACCAAAAAAAAAAAAAAAAAAAAACGTAGTAAAGTAATTATATTTCAAATATTCTTATAAATTTAACTGAAGTAAACTTTTTCATTGGACAATATTCAAAAGTCATATTTTTATTAGAATGTAGATATATTAGCTGTGAATTAAGCTTGGCTCAATTATAACTATTATTAAACGTTGGAAATGGTATGTTCAGTTTATTAGCTAATGTTGTAATTTTAGCTTAATCATTTTATTTCTCAAAAGATTCATTATAATTTCGATTTTTGAAGAGTTCTAATCTTCCTTTTGCCCATTTTAAAAGTATTAATTGCTTAATTGCTAATGAAATAAGAATTGTTCAGTATATATATATTGGATTTATGTACTCTCTCTCTCTCTCTCTCTCTCCATCTCTTTCTCTCTTTCTCTATTTGATAAGTGCTATAATGCCTAGGAAGTAATTAAGGCTGTTAAGAATTGGATACTGAAATAAATAGCGTAGAAAATTGTTGTTATATCCTAGCTATTCTTCCTGTTTATAGATCATATGAAAATGTTCAAGTCTTTTCATTAGCTGTATGAAAATCATTATTTACACTAATATTATCAATCAAAGCGATCGAACAAATTGAGTTGAAATGATAAATTTTGCTTTCGTATACATCAAACAATAATCAGATAAATTTCCATTGAAACAAATGAATTATAGATGTGATAAAATTTTCAAATTATTGAATTAATTATCATAAAGAAATGTTTGATCAATTTTTCGGGAGCAATTATATTATTGAAAGAACATAATAATAAGCCTGTGAAAGGCTTATTTCGTATGTTGCCAATCATTTTTGGTCTTCATTAGGGACAGAGTGATGATCGATTGGAAAAGTGTTGCAGATGGAAAAGGCTAACAAATATGCATATGCTTATTGATACATAACAAATATATAAATAAGCATGAATATGTAGCTTAACTAAAGGAACTAAAAAAGCTTAATTCAGTCTTTGACATATATATATATAAATTGATACATACATATATAGGTTTTTATGTAGATTTTTTTTTTTTTTTTTCAAAAATATATTCCAAATATATTGTAATAAATTAAGAAGATAATTAATTCGCTGATATAATCTCAAGATTATTTTGATTAAAATGTTTGTTTGGATTTTTTTGTTGTAAAAATTTTTGAAATTTTACTATTTTGTATTTTGTTTTAAAGCTTAGATGAATTTTTTTTTTTGCTTTTTCCTTTTTTGCTAATTAATAAATAGAAGAAGGAGAATAAATTGATAGGAAGAGATAAAAATGATAAATCGAAGTAAATAAATATTTTCTATATCATCCATCAAAATTGTTTGTGCAAGAATTTTAGTGTCACATTGATCGAATGATAAGTTCAAAAAGGAATAAATAAAGAAGTGATTAATACAATAGTATTTTTATTTATCATCATTTTTGACATTGTTATTAATGATTGGCTTGGCTTTATCATCTTATCAATCGATATAAGATGAAAGTAGTAGTCCATTTTCCAACAATATTTTTACTTTATTACGTCAGCAAATTATTTTTTTTCTCAATAATTTGAAGCAGTAAACTAACATAAAACTTTGAGATAAAACTAATCATCGAAATCTACCAAATATTAATTAACACTTTATTCATGCACATATTTAGATGATAGATACAAGTTATTATTTAGATGAAGGGAATTTTAAATCAGCAAGATTTTAAATTTGATAGAATATTTACCAAAAGTTTGGAAAAAATTTTTTTCACAATATTTCATACTTTGAACGGTTAATTTCAATCTTTCTGCCAAATTTGTGTAAATTTCCCAGAACATCTTGTAATTATATTGAGAACATTTTCTCAGACTTTGAGTACAATAGTCAAAATTATGTAATTCACAAATCAGTTCCTTTGCTGATTAGCATAATTATTTTTCAGATGTTCCTGATTATCTCTATGAATCTTTCATTTCATTCTATTTCATTAATAGTTTTTTTTTTCTTTTGCTGTTATCATCAATGGTACTAAATTTTTTCCTTCTTTTTCTGAAATTTTTTTAAATCTAAAATTTGCAATTTTGTTTATATTTCAAAATATATCAGTTTAATGCAACCGTTTTGTTTATTTTTTATTTTATTTTTATCGTTTGTTTATTTTAGGGAAAAGATTTGATAAGATTAATGGAAGTAATTAGAGTGAAACAATAATATTATTTACATACAGATCAGGTGGTCGGATTCATATTGGTGATCAAATTTTGGCAATCAATCAGCATCTTCTTCATCCATTATTGCCAACCGGAAAATCTCATACGGATCCTGGTCCTTCAACAACTTTCACACAACATGATAATGTAACTGTTTGAAAATTAACTTTGAAAATAAATTTTTACAAATAAATTGGCAAAATATATCTGTTTAAACCATAATGAAATAAAATAAAGTACAAATTAAAGATGTAATAAGAAATCAATTTTATTATAATCCAATTGAATTATAGTTCAATTTTGATCTTATCTAAAAGTTTAGTAATACTATACTGTTTCTCTTTTCTTCCTGAAGTTATCATTAAAAAAGTATCACTTTGGACATTTCAACTTTCAAATTTAATCCTTGAAGAAACAAAAATTGATGCATTTCTCTGACTATCAAAATAGTGTCATCTGTGATAACCTCTTGGGAGCCATCAATTACAATCATCTCTTGTTTTTGTCTAAAAAATCGAATATCATCTTTTTTAATGATCTCTTCATAAGGAAGGAATATTATAGTAGCATCATAATTGCATTATGATTCAATTAAACTGTTAACATTTATCTAATTAACATTTTTTTTTCCCTAATTTAAGCAACTATCAATTTTCATAGTTATGCATTTTCAACAACAAAAAAAAGAATTTTCTAGTTTAAATTCTAATATTAATAATTGTTAATTTTTTCATCTGAATAATTAATTTCAAAACTTTAAAAATAGTACTAATTTTTGAATTGAAATTCAGGTATCTAATCAATGTGTTGGAATAAATTCATGCATTGCTACGAATTATCAGTTAGCAGAAGGACAGAGTAACGGTGATAATGTTAAGAAGGAACAGAGAAAAGAATCAAAGTTGCCATCGTTAAATTGTCCAAAGTTTACGGAAGCTACTGGAAACAGTAGGGTAAAGCAAAGGGAAGCAGAAGAAAGATCGACAACTGCGTTAGTTTTAGCCTTAGCCCAAGCAAATGATGATGATGATGACGATGATCGTGAAATGCCCAACCAGGATGCAGAATGGAAATCTGATAGTGAGAACATTACAGCGGTGTTGTCGCCATCTTCTACCCTTTCAACGACACTAATTGATCGGTACGAAAAGCTTATTGAAAATTTTAACAACGGAAAAGTGTACGACAAGTCAGAAAATTACGCATCAATTATTATTGTCACGTTATTGCGTCAATCACCGCATATGGTCGTACGTTTTTCGTTCTAAATCATTTCTTCATTATTATTTTACTGTAGAATTTTCATGTTATTAACGTAGCTATTGGTATAATTTTTTACAAATTTGTTAAATTTATTGCATTTGTAATTTTTATTATAGTTACGATAATTCTATTTTAATTAACAGTTTTGTTATTTATTATTGAAATGAATGACAAAGACATGTAAACTTTCGTAAGAGAATGGAAATTTTTATGACACTTCTAAAGACACCTTTAAAAAAATGAAAAAATGAATTTCAAAAAAAAAAGGAATCAAAGAAAGAATAAGTTTTTGAAAAATCTTATTCCGTAAAGTAAGTAAGTGCAAATTAATCATTGATTAATTTGAATCAAAATTTTGAATTGACTTTTTATATTCTGTACAAGTCTTCAAAATTATTTGCAAATTTATTAACGATTACTCAAATAATAGTTTTATGTGTTAAATTTCGATTTGTGCACTTCCCAGAGCTAATTTTTTTTTTTTTGATACAGATAATATGGAATATTAAATGAATGATTTTCATTAGCTTCTTTGTCAACAAGAAAAACTGGAAATTGTATGACAAATTTTTAACTTCAACTCATATCTTTTAAATTGAATTATGAGAAGTTTTGTATATTGCAGTTGACGAGTGATTGGACCGAGGTACAAATTATTCACCTCCCAAATAGTCCTGGTGTTGGATTAGGTTTTGGTATTGTTGGTGGTACTTCAAGCGGTGTTGTTGTTAAAACGATTCTACCTGGAAGTGTTGCTGATAAGGTTTTTATTCATTTTGTAATAACAATAAATAATGCAATAGAATAAATTGAAGAACGATTAATAATATTATTAAATGAACAGCATTTAATGATATAAAATTTTTCTGGTCACTTAAAACAATAAAGTAATAGTGAAAAAAGAAAATTGATTGAATAATCATATAATATAAGAATTTCTCAGTGTTTATTTTCATTTCTTTCATTGTTTTTTTTTTTTTCACTCAAAATTTTTTTCTTTTAGCTTCTATTTTATTTTTATTTTCCAATATGTTTAATAATTAATTTAATTCAATTTAAAACTATCATCTGTTTTAGGATAAGCGTTTATGTCCAGGTGATCATATATTAAGAATTCGTGGAATAAATGTTCATGGAATGAGTCCACAACAAATAGCAACTTTACTTAGACGAGAGGATACATTGGTTGAATTGGTAGTAGGAAGACCGGCGCTTACTTCTGAGGGTTGTAAAAATACTGAAGGTAAAATTTCTTTTTTCGTAAAAAAAAAAAAAAAAAAAAAAGAGAAAAAAAAGTTTAGAATAAGTTTGAAAGTTAAAATGTTAGCATTGGTAAAAAATTTATTTTCTATGCTTTTTTTTTTCTGATATTTATTTCAGTAATTCCAATCAATCAGTTCTTTTTTCTTCTTTCTTCTCACTTTTCTCTCCTCTCTCTCTCTCTCCTTCTCTATTATTCTTTTTTTTTTTTTTTTTTAAATAAATAAATTGCAAAATTAATGAACCATCATTTTTATCTATTTATTGATTTATATATTTATTTATTAAATAAAAAATTTCCTTTTTTTTTTGTGATTTTCTAAAAATTTCATACTTTCTCAGTGAAATACAATTCTTCTGTGCAAATATTGAAAATAATTAAAGAAGATTGAAATTTTTTCATCAAAACTAAACAATCTCATAACAAATTTATTAATTCTTTTACCCCAGCATAAATTAATTATTAAATTTTCTTTTTTTCACATTCTTCCTCTTTTATAAACTAAATAATATTTTGTTTAATTTAATACTTATATTGTTTAAGTTTACAGTAAAAATTTTTTAATCGATTAGGTTTATTTATTTATTTATTTTTTTCATTAATGGTTCCATTTTTCTCCTAATAATCTGTGTGTGTGTGTGTGTGTGTGTGTGTGTGTGTCAGTCTGTCCAATGACAAGTGTGTGTGTGTATGTATGTGTCTGTCTGTCTGCATGTTTAATTCTAAATGATATTTTCCTCAATTTTTCCAAAAAATAGAAAATTTACAGTAAAATATATTTCAAGCATCGATATATTATGCATATATTTATGAAATGAGCAATTTAACTTGGCCATTTTTGGCTCATTTTTAACAATTTCGCTATATTTTAGTTCAAATTCGATTATAAGAAGAGAACTTTTTTGGCATGCTTAAATGATTTTTCTTTTGACAACATTATTACACGCACTTATTCTTAATAAAATTTCTTTTTTCCAAACTTGAACTAATTTCAAATTTTGGCCAATAATTTACAGTTATTTATTAAAATTTTGGATACATTTAACTAAACAGATTTTTAATATTCATTTTAGGTTTGATAAAATATCTGTAAATTGCTAAATATTCAGATTTTAATTTCAATTGATACTTTCAACAATATTTCGAAAATTCTCTGGAAATAAAAGAATTGAAAAATACTAATGATATAATTTTCAATTTGAAAATTTCGAACAAATCGAAGAGTTCATTTGATAAAAAATCAGTGTTTTCCTTCAATCCAACATTGTAGAAAATTCAAAATGATTATGTAAGGAAGAAATTTACTATGATGAAAAATTATAATAAAACATAAATAACTTCAAACCATTACTGTTTGTTTTTCAAATTCGAATTAGTTTTTTTTGAAATTTAAATGCCAAACTGAAAGAATAATATTAAGTTGATGTGCTTTTTTAAAGTAATGACGCTGTTCCATTAAATATGTTTTATAATGAACGAGCAAAATTAGAAATAATAATAATTATTATTATACTTAATTTAGTTTTCATCATTGTTCTTTTCTTACTCCAAACATATCATCTTATTATCATTGGCAAAATTGGCATTATCACTGTCAGCACTGTTATCATCAATATTGTCAACATTAGTATCACTATTATCAATCTTACTATCATTTACTATTGCATTATCATTATCAATAGCTATTCTTTAATGGAAAATGATAAGATTTTTGAAATGATCGAGACATTTTTCTTCTTTTTTTCCATCTTATAATGTTCATTTATTATTACTTCAAAAGTTTTTCCTTGTATTATTATAATGTTTAGTAATGATAAAGAATAGGAATTTACAAAAAAAAATATTGTAATTTTAAGATTTCTTTACAATTTTGAAATTTTCCTCTTCTCTTTTTAAGGTACAATTAGTGGACTGGAATTGAAGAAAATAAGATCAAAAATTTTTTTAAAATAACATTTCAAGTTGATAAATTCAGGAGAAATAATCACTTCACTTCTGCTTTTTTTTTATCCTTTTTTAAATTCTAAAATTTTCAATTTGTACCAAATTCCTCAACACACCTGTATGAAATTTTCCAAATTATAAAAATCGAAGAAAAATTTCAGCTTCTATTTTCAAACTTTCTCATTGCTCTGCTTCTTCATCACAAATGAATTCATTCTTATGCTTTAAGCAGGTTTCGAAATTCCAAATTCAATTTACTGAAAGAGTGTAGTTCTCTCAGTGGAATTGCCATTTCGATTTGCCTTTCGTAAATATCGGTTTTTCACTTGGTGCAAACATTTCCCGGCATTGTTGTAGAATTCAATCCGCGACACTGTCGGAAATGTTGAATTCATTGGATTTTGTTTCCAAAAAAACAAAAAGGAATTATGTAAAATTTATTACTTTCCCTATCTTGTCTTCTAATTTTATCATTTCTTCTTACTTTACTTTATCTAAAATTTATTTGTTACCTTATAATATTGTCATTCTTCCATTTTCTAAGCAAATAAAAGTTACATTTTATTTTCCTATAAATTATTATGAAAAATTAAAAATTCATCTCTTACAACAATAATTTCTTCTTCACAATATTTGAAATTGGCTATACGTAGAGTCGAAAATGAATTTATGAAAAGATTGGGTGAAAATAAATTTTTTTTTTTTTTGACGCTAAATCTTTTACATTTGGCATTTAGCAATTTTCGCCATTTATGAAAGCCTTATTTTATCATAAATCTTTTGTAAACATAAATCCATAATATCATAATGTTTCATTTTTTTTTTCTCTAGGCTGTTGGACGATGCTAACACGTGATGTTCTGTGTCGAGAAAATCTTGAAGAACAAATTCGGAAACATACTGTAACGGTTACCAATGAAATTGCCATGGTAGATGTTGAAGGTTGCGAAAATTTAAACGACAATGATGATGACAATAATAACAATAATAATAATGATAATGATGATAATGAAGATGATGATGATACAGCAACAACAATGATAAATAAATCTATCAATATTTCTGCGGGAAATCCAGGACCATCACAAATAGTTTCTGCTATCGTAGAATCACCGATGAATTTACATGAACTACAAGGTAACAGAACAGAATCAACAAACAATGAGCTTTACAGTGAAATTCAACGAAATGATAGCAAAATTGATGGAAATCTGCCCTCAACAGTTGTAGTTTGAAATGTCGAAAGCTTTTTGAATTATATAAGCTTAAAGCTAATATAATAATGCATAAATCATTTGGTACCTATAAAACAGATACATCCTTACGCATAGACCAATAGGTAATAGATTCATATGGTCACTGATATAATTTTGAATAATAAAACGAATTGAACCAATAGGTAGATGGTTAAAAAATTTAACCTACTTAATGTTCGGTTTTAAAAAAAAATTTTGTTTATTTAATTGATTAGTGAAAATTGGATAGTTTGTTAATAATATTTTTGAAATGAACTGATAATAGGATGTCTATTTTTATCACTTTATAAAAGTTTTAAAATTTTTAAATATATTCGGATAATTTTATTTACTTGTTATAATAATTTCATCTATTCTTATAATTTAGAATTGCTTGATAAGCTCAAAAAGGAAAAGAAAAATAGCAAATGTAAAAAATTATCATTTGCATATTTTTTGGATGATTCATTCTTTATGCAATATTTTATTTTTCTATCGGTTATTGTTTGAAGTTTTAAAATATTTCTGAGAAATGTTTGTAATATTTAGGACGAAATGAATCGATTCTAAAAGTGCCTTCAAAGACAAAAACGCATGCTTCATTAAAAAAGAATAATGAATCGTCCAAAACAAGCAGTAAACCATCACTTCGACAACTTCAAGAAATGGTTTATAACTTTGAATATTTAAATAGTTAAAATATTTTAGAATATTTTTGTTACATTTTCAAATTTCTTTTTTTTCTTCTTCAATTCCTAAATGTTTAATTGTCAGTGATTATTGTTATAATTGTCAGCAATAATACTATTATTTATTAATATTATTTGTTATTTATTATTACTACTTATCATTAATTATTATTATTATTATTTTTATTAGTGATAGCAGTAGTAGTAGTAATGTTACTAATCTTACCGTTTACTTTGAATTTTGAAATTTTTTGTTTACTTTTATCAAATTTCAAATATTTAGGCACTAGCAACATTTGCTCATATAAATTGGATTCCTGAAATGTATGAAACAATTGAAGTAGAATTATGCCGTGATCCTATTCTTGGACTTGGAATTACAATCGCTGGTTATGTTCATAAAAAAGGTTTTTTTTTTTTTTTTTTTAAGATTTTTCCTCAATTTTATTAAATTTCTTCTCTTTTTTTCTCTTTTTTTTTTTAGTTCTTTAACGATGGTTTTTAATTATTTGTAAGTTCACTTTTTTGTTTTTCTCTTTTTTTTTTCTTTTTTGTTTTGTCGTACAATCACACTTTTACATTGTGTGAAATATTTAAAATTTTTATTGAAATTATATGAAATAGAATGAAACAGTTTGATTAAATTAAAAAGCAAAAAATATATATTAGTTATATTTTTCATTCTGAAAATTCCATTGCACTACGCATTTAATTGAATACAGTCTAGACAAAAATTGAACTTAAATGAAATTAAACCTAAAATTAAAATCTAATCGAAAATAGCCAAGATTTGAAAGTGTGCCAGTAAAGTTGTTTAGAAATGAACTGATCCAATAAAGTGCAATCACAAAGCTAAGCAATAACATTATGGGCTTATCTTAGTTAGCTTTGAGTCAGTTAAAATAATTACTAAGTAATGAGGCAGTTAAGTTCAAGTTCAAATACTCGAAACCATGAAATAAATTTACACCATTTACTTTGCTTGAAATAATTAAGCCTAGCGTATTTGAAGCCTTATTATATTTGGATGTAATAAAATGTGATATGTTACAATATAATATAATATAAAATACTTTCGCGAATATTTGCAAAAAAAACTTTAAATTATCAAGTAATTAAAATATAAATATTAAAACAATTTCAATGTCATAAAATATGTTAAATTCTTGAGTGACAAAATCTGGTTGCTAATAAATTTCAAATGTCTTTTTTTCCCACTGAAATCTACAACAGTTTCATTTATCAATGAATATATTATTACCTTTATAATTTATCAATCGAAATTAATTAGCTCAAAATTTCTACTATTTTTTCCTCATCAAATAGTAATTTAAAATATGAAAATTCAATGATAAAAATGATAATTCATTCAAAAATTCATTCTAAATTTCAATTTTTGGTCTTCCTGATGAAATGTGAAAATAACGATCTCGAATATGCAATTTAATAGACTCATTTCTTGAAGGTATGGTCGCAGCTGAAATTTATATTAAAAAAAAAAAAAAAAAAAAAAAAAAAAAAAACTAACTAACTAACTAACCAATATCACATTAGGCCCTTCAACGGAAGGCAGTACTTATTATGTCTGGCATAGGGCTATAAAATAACGCTATACCCATGTCATCCTTAAGAAAGGCCTTTCATCATCAACAGCAGTATGTTCGTATTGCATCACAAATTCATCAAGTTTCCTAGGCATTAAATGCTAAAATGCTCTGATATCCGTTCTGGCCCATTTCGATTTCACCTAATAAAATTGACAATATTCAGCTATTGAAAAGCTTAATTTTTTCTCAAATTTATTGTAAAATTTTAATAAAATAATTGGAAAATTTTATACAAAAATATAATTTATAATTTGTATTTGTTTATTTAATTTTTTAAAATTTTCATTCTTTTTTATTGTCAAAAGAGCTAAATTTGTTTTCATCTAATTATTCGTCAGTTCTTTTCCAATTTTGCATTGTTATATCTGTTTGTTTCCTTAATATAATCTTATCGAAAGTTTACAATATATTTTAGGTTGATTTTTTTTTGAAATTTGATCCATACCTGATAACGAATTTTAAATCTTATGAATAATTTTAAAACATTTCATATGTTAGTATTTTTATGGTAAATGTCACCTATAAAAGAAAAGCTTACATTTAGTTGAAATTCGAAATTTTCAACTTTTTCTAATTTGTAGATTACAGAGAAAAACAAATTAAATATATTAATTTTCAATTTTTCACTTCAATTTTTATCATTCATTATTGTCGCTATGTTTTTTTTTTTTTTTTTTTCCCAATCGAAATGGTATGAAATGTTATCTTCTTATTAAAACTACTTATGATATCCATTACATCTTCATGAAGTAACAATCCTAAGCAAAAAAGCAATTCACTTTATTTGTGTCTAAATTTACTTTCAAATTTTTAAACTATCGAAAAAAAAAATTCATTCTTGTAGCATACATATATGTTTTTGCTATTTTTACTATTTTTCTTACGTAATTTTCACCTTTTAAAAATATTTCAAAATGACTGTTGTTGGTTTCTTTTCTTTTTTTTTGCAGATGGTTTTATTAATTTGAAATTGAATAATTTTCAAAACTTTGAAGCATGTTTTAATTATAGCAATTAAATTTAGTGTTGAAATTACAGATGCAATTAAAAATTTCATTTTCTTAAAATGTTTTCCTTTATGTATGAAAATATAGCATATGTTAATTATAGTAATCAAATTTAATATTCAAATTTTTAATACAATTCGAAATTTTTTTTTTTTTTTTCAAATGCATATAATTATGTTATTTCAGAAGAGATAAATGGTGTTTTCGTGAAATCATTGGTGCCTAATTCAAGTGCTTTTCATTCAAAGAAAATACAATTAAATGATCTCATTTTTGAGGTATATATTTTAATTCAAATTTTGCTCTTTTTTTTTTTGTATTTTTAAACGAATAATTCTATTAATGCTATCATGCATCAAACAAATTACAATGAGCAAATCAAATGGATCATTTTCTTTCTTTGTTATAAAAATTTTTCCGTTTATTAAATTTTTAAATTATGATATGAGTTATGTAAGCTTTTTGGTTTGAATTTGGCTTTTTCATATCCTTTGCTAGTATAATGGTTAATTTCAATTCTTTTCAAAAGTTAACAATATATTATTGGGAAAAAAAAAATTTGTTGGTATTCTTTTATTCCTTCAAATGATTAACAAAAATATGTAAATATTTTTTAAAAAATTTAATTTCTAAACTTCAATGGGTTACAATGCCGCCATCAGACACTTTTTTTTTTTTTTGATTCATTTCTTTATTTTTTAATAATTTCAGCAAAAGTTCCTGCTTCTATTACTACATTTATTTTTATTTTATTTTATATTGCATATTTTGAAAAGTAATTTATGATTGCCCATATAGTTTTTGATTTAAGATCTATTAAATTTGACATTCTTTTCTCTTTCTTGCTTTTCTTTTGAAATTTTTTTTTTTTAATGATTGATTAATATCTAACTTTTCATTTAAATTTATTCCATTTCTTACACTTCTATACGATCTTCTTCAGTTAAATATCCTTTTCTTCATTTTAATTTTTCCCTTCCATTCATATATACTTCGATAATAAAAATTCAAAATCTCTCAGTTGTTTTTCAGCTAAATAAATTAACAAAAGATTTGGCCTATTTTTATAGCTTATCAACAACACTTCGTCTTCTTTTATTTTTTTTTTTTTTCTGAAATCTTTTTTTTTTTCCACAAAAAGAAGGATAAATTTCATTTTTAGTGTTATTTTGTTAAGAAAAGCTAAACGCATTCTTGGGATTTTTTTCGTTTTCTTTTTTTTTTTTTTCATTTCTTTTTTTTTTCTTTTTGTTAAAAATAGAAGCGTATAATTTGTTTATGATAATAGTTCTCATTTCAAAAAATTTCATTTTGATAATATAACGAAATGGATTAAACGGGAATTTTTGATTATAGTCAAAAAGATTACGCATTAAATAGGAAAAAGGACGGTTAATTTGCATAACCAATTTATTCTAATCACTATAATTCTTTCATATCATTAAAATATTTTACTATCATATATTCATTCATCCGTTATTTCAAATTTATAATTCTATTATCAGCTATATCACTAAAATCTTATCATCATTGCATATTTATCAGTTAATTTGTGTAATTCATTTTATTTCAGTCATTTAAGTCTTTCTTATACATCAAATGAATGTGATAGTTTAGTGATTATATTGTACAATTTTTTTTTTTTTTTTTTTTTTTGAAACAATTCAGAAAATGTTTAGTTAATTAACATTTGCTTTTAATGCAAATGATAGATAATTTTACCTAAGCTAATGAAAAGATTAGAAATTTTGAAATTCGTTAATTGCCTTCATTGTGAGAATGGTTTTAATTATGAAGTTAAAGAATAGCTCAAATTGTTTAATTTAATTTAACTTCAATTGAGATAAAGTCCAATATGTACGAAGTATTGTTAATTTTATTACCAATAGAATTAGATGAAACACTTTGGTAGTTGGCCACATAATCTTTTTAGACTTTAGCCTAATTCATCATACAATATCCTTAGCACAAAAACTGTTTCTAATGATGAGAACTTGGCTTTTTTCTTCTAAACTCATTCAAATAATTAAAATTTTGTTCATCCAATCTTCAAAGTTTTAAATGAAATTTATCAACCAAAAATCTAAGATTGTCAGCGAAAGGATTGAAAAAAAGAAAAGAAAAGAAAAATAAAAAATGATTTTGATGTTTAATTTTATTTTAGCAATAAGACGAAACTGTCTTTCGTCTTGTTTTCCACATTTGAAAATTTAAATTTTCATATTAATTCATTTACCATAATTAAAATAATTTTTTCCTTTCATTCGCTTATTTGCAACGAATTTTATTATATTCAAATATTGATTTAATAATATTTTTATTTCATCCAAAATATGATAATTTTTACCAATTTTCCTTCTTCTTTTTTTCATTTTTAATTCAATTCTACTGTATTTTTGTGAATAGAATGAATTTTAGCACTATTAGACTAAAAAATGTTTTCACTATATTCTTCCCACTTCCTAATTATGCAAGTAGTAATTAGTAACAAATTAAATCTTATACCATTATTCTATGTAGAATTTTTCTGCTACTAAAATCAGACTTTTGTGAAAATTTTTATATTTTCAATCGTATTTTTAAACGTCATTTTTTAAGCATCAAATGCTAAAAGGAAAGATTGTAAATTGAAATATGTGCAAATTTTATACAGGTAAAATATATAATGGTGGATTTCTCTTCAATTAATCAATAGTTGATCATTCATACATAACTATGGTAATATAGTATTAAATTTTACATATTCAAAAAGAAAAAAAAAGAAAAAAGAATGTTGTATGCTTTATGATATTAATTTATTAATTAGATTTTATCATTTTTGTACCTAAAAATTATTTTCACTTTTTTAATTATTTATACATCAATAACGATAAGAAATTTTTAGCATAAACAAAGCATCAAATAAGTTTATAAAAAAGCACTCTTAAAGTGTTCTTTTCATTCATTAAGATGATATTTTTGTCTTGAAGAATGAAAGGAATTTTTTATTGAATGCAAAAAAACTTACGACATATTGAATTAATTATAGCTAAAAAAAAAAAATTAAAGAAAAATTAAGCTAAAATCATTTAGGTCTTTGTTCTTTAAGCATTAATCCATTAAACTTTAATTACAGCTAAAGGTTATTGGTTAAGTGATTGTATTAATTGATACAAATAGATGATTGATGGTTGATGATGATAATTTTACTTATCATATTGATTTGATGTCAATTTACATAGTCATATAAGAAGAGTGATATTTATGGTTGTTTGAGAGAAAAAAAAGAAAAATCATTTTAATGATCAATTTCACTGATAGTATTTCTTTATTTGTTACAGGTAAATGATAAATGCTTGGAAGGTTTAAATCATAGTGAATCGATACGGACATTGGTAAATAGCGGGACAAGAGTAAAGATAAAATTAATACGTTTTCTGCCTGGTTCACCGCAAGCTGAATGTCTTACAATGCTTCAAAGACAGGTAATCCATTTATCTTTCATTAATTAATTAATTACTATATTATTTATTTTTATCATCCTGCTATAATTTATGATATTATTATTTTTATTGCTAAAATTGTTTATTTGGGATAATATATGTTGGCTAATCATTTAGATGGTAATCTAAACAAATAAGAATTGATTATTTAAACAATTTAGGATCATAATTTGCTATGTATCATTTAGAAGCGATAAATTTAACTATAAAAAGAAAATGTAAAAGAGTAAAAAGGTTACTTCTAAATTGACCTATTATTTTGAAGATTATCTTGCAGCCTAGGCCTGGAAGAGGAGCAATTGATCCACTAATCGATCCATTAAATCAGTGTCAAAAATTTTCGATATATCTAAAAGTGAACTAAAATTTATGTTACGCTTCTCAGTTCTACAATTTAAATAATTAATTAGTGCTTTTTTTTTTATGCAGGAAGCAGCAACTCAAGTGATAAACGTTCAAAGTACGCTACGTGATGTTGTAGCAGATTGGAAACATCGACTTGGTTCAGAGTTTGAAGTGATTAGCGTTGATTTGATCCCGGATAAGTGTGAAGATGGTGGCCTAGGTATTTCATTGGAAGGTACAGTGGACATTTTGAATGGTGCCCAACTTTGTCCACATCATTACATTGATTCACTTAGGCCTGGTGGACCAGCTGCTTTCTCAAATACTCTTCGATCAGGTGATGAATTATTGCAGGTAAGATTTATCAACAAAATATCAATCTTATTGACACATTCCCCGAAGTAAATAACATTCACGAAGGATTTTCCTTCCTTCGCTACTTTTCAAGTATAATTTTCGACATTTACATATCGAATAAATTATGAAAACATTGAATTTTAAGCAAAAATTACAGGCTAATGACGTGGTATTATACGGTGAATCACACGTAACCGTGAGGCAAGCCCTAATTAAGGCTGCTTCTACCTCACAACGAGTTAGGCTTACAGTAGCAAGGAAAGTTCAAACTGTAAATGTTTTTATGCCAAGGCTTGAAGAAAGTCTTCCAATTGCATATCCTTTATTAGCTGCCACAGATGATCGCCTTGTTAAGGTTAGCTTAATCATTTTACCTCTAATGATTATTATAATTTCAATAAATTACAATCCATCAATTGATTTATTCATTCATTAACTGATTGAAGATGTGATCAGTTAAGTTAATCGAATTGCTTTTCCACTTACAACATTCTATCCTTTTTACTTACTTTTTCAACACATCCTTTCATTAATTTGGCATTATTAATTTATGCATAACTTTCATTGAAATACTAAAGTTTACTATTTCTTTCATAAATTAACATCTTTTTTTCAATTTTACTTATGGGAGTTTCCAAATTTTTAAAAGTTTCACGACCTAAAAATCATCTGGTATATATTCAGAAATAATGAAAAAATCTTCTGATATTATAGAGTTTGTATTTTAGTATTAGTATTTTAGTTTAGTATTACACTTCAATTTTTCATTAATTAAACTGGAAAAGATTTATTAGAAGGCTTTTTTAGGCTAAATCAGAAACTTGTATAACAAAAACGTTGGATTCAACAGCAGCTGTATTGGAACAAGTACTATTTTTATCCAATTTTAAATTAAAAAATTAAGATTTAATGTAATCTTCGAGATTGTAAATATAATTTTAAATTTCAACAGTTACAAATTTAGCACTTAAATAAAGATGAAATACAAGAACGAATATCATTTGTATTTTTCATAGAATTTTATTTTGTTAACCCATCGTTAATTTGTGATTTGTTTAGGTTTCTCATACCTAAAGACGAATAGATCTTTAAAAGGTAGCACTCATTTCAGGTATCACGACGCTTACGATCTCGATCATTACAACTGTTTAATGGATTAGCTATTTGGCGTTGTGTTCCAATGATAGTGCAATTGGAGAAAGATAGTCGTGGTCTAGGATTCTCAATTGTTGATTATCGAGTTAGCATATTTCGGATACTGAATGAAAGCCTAAACGATCTCTTTCGAATTTTCTAAATATTTTCAATAATTTAAAAATTTCTCTAAGCCTATATGATTGATGTAATAAATTCATTCTAGGATCCATTACATCCAGGACAATCTGTGATTGTAATACGATCACTTGTACCAGGTGGCCTAGCACAAGCAGATGGTCGTATAATTCCTGGTGATCGGTTAATGTTTGTAAATGATGAGGATCTATCAAATAGCACACTGGAACATGCAGTTGATATCCTAAAATCAGCTCCTGATGGCCTAGTTCGATTAGGCATTGCAAAACCAATACCCATTGAAGAGGTATGTAAAATTTCCTCACATTATCCATTATTTAATTTTGTCCAATAAGTCAAAATTTTGTAAGCCTAAAAAGGCCAATAACACTCACTTATTGATTTCTTTATTTGCGTCATCATAGGCCTAATAATTCGTGGTAATGTTGAATGAGCCATAATAAGTATATTACTTGTAAATATTTTGAGTTTAATAATCTTGTTGATTCATAGTATGCTTTTTCATAAGCATTTTTTCTAAATTATAAATCATATTTTCTCAAGAATTATTGATATTCTTTGGTCACTTTTAGCTAATTTCTCTCCCTCTCCATCTCTCTCTCTCCATCTCTCTCTCTCTCTCTCTCTCTCTTTATTCCATTAAATTACAAATTAATGGGGGAAAAAAAAAAGCAAATTTTCACATTGTTAATAATAGTTTTCATGTACACTTTTTTTTTCCTCTCACTCTTTTTCTCTTATTTTACGTATTTTACATTTAGTGCAGTTCGTGTTTGACGTTAAAATTATATTTGATAAAAATATTACATTACTTAATTCGTATCCATTTTATATAACATTTACAATCAGATATTTACATAAAATTGAAAACGTTGTAATAATCTATCTATCATAATCTTGGCAGTTTTATTATAGCAAATATTTCATATGTTTTATTTTAATTTTTCATTTTTGATTAGAAAAAAAAAAAAAAAAAAAAGAATTGATAATCGTTTAATGGAATAAATAGTGTTGTAAGAAGAAAAAAATTCAATCCTCTATCATTCAATTTACTATAGCAATGTAGTAAGTAAATTCCCGAGATTTCGCGTATTTCGCCAATTGTTTCTTTCATTGTTAGAATAACTCAAATATAGTAATTACTTAATTGTATTGTATAAGTTGCCTAAATTTCATAAAAAATTTCAGGAAAATAAATCGAAAAAAATATTTGATGAAAAAGATATTGAAATATATAAATCAATTTCTCTTTTAGGAATTTTATAGATTAAAAATGAATTCAAGCTATAATCCTTGGGCCATCTATTCAATTTCCAAATTCTATACTTAAACTAGATAGATTCGTTGTTGATTAGCTATCTTGTATTCATTAGCAACAACAAGATTAAAATGACCAGTAGTATTCGTACTCTAAATTATGAACTAATCCTTCTACATCATTTTCATCGAATTTTGCATTTTTCAAATCTGAATTTTGTCTTTTCAAGTTCCTAAACCATTGATCATTGAAATCATTTCACGTATATTTTTTCATTTAATGCATTTATTTAATGCTTCAATCTTTTCCCATACTATATTCACTACTTCAGAAGCATTTATATCGAATTTGATTAATTCTAATGAAAGGAATAATTAAAGTGTCAAATATGATAAAGATTAAATTTTTGAAAATCTATCATAAATTAGGATTTTATTGTTTCTACAGCTGCTATCCGTAATGCAAATTAATTCCATGGAAAAAATTATCGTTTCAAGTTTTTGTAATGAACTTTTTGGTTGAATTATATTTGCAGTTGCATTTAAATGATTAAAACAAAATAAAAAGTCAATAAAAACATGTATAATTTTTCCGGAAGAAATATGAAGTTAAAAATTGTCATTTATAAATTTATAATATCTGGTTCGGGAATATTTTCAAACTTCTAATTTCATTCTTCTTTTTTTTTGAAAAAAAAAAAAAATCGAGAATTTATTGTGTATGCAAAAGAGAATAATTGTTTAATGATCATCTGTTAGATACTAAAATTTAAAAGTGGTTGTTTCATACATTTAAGAAGTGTAGGAAGAAATTATTATTATTTAAAATTTCCTTCTTACATGTTTTGATAGTTGTTAAGTTAAAATTTTTAGAATGAAAACTTTGTTAATTAACGGATGATTAATTATCCTACAAATAAGTGATTGTTTCATGAATTTTAAAACTGTTAGCTTTTTTTTTTAATGATAATTTTGAACATTATCATCAATTAATACTTTTCTTTCTATCTTTTGATGCAAACTTTCCACTCTTTTTTTTTTATTATAATTAAAAAAAAAAAAGACAAAAATTTCAAAAGAGAAAGAAAAATCAACGCAAAAATGAATGAAAAGAAAGGAGATGAGAGAAGAGGAAGAGGAAAAGATAAAAATAAATTTTAAAACAAGTTTGAAATAACGGAATTTAAGTCGGAATAAAAATAGTAATGTATGTTTCGATGTTCAAATAAACATGAAAAATGGCAAATTTTTTATGAGAACAGATATAGGCAAGTTTTTTTTTTTTTTTTTTGGTTGGATAAGCAAAATAGAATAAGTACAAGATAGATTTTATGCTGGAAGTATAGATGGTTGAATAGGCTGGTAAGATAATATTGGTTTGGTTTAAGCTTAAGGCTCGTTTCAATTGTATATATTGCTTGTTTATTTGCTTTCTTTAAAAAAAAAAAAAAAAAAAAAAAAGAAAGAATGAAAATCTTCAAATATTATCAAATTTTCTTTTGTTTTTGCAGTGTGGTAATGGAACAAATGGTCATTCACCACTTATTTCACGTAGTGAACGTGTCCTTGCAAAAGAAAGTTCACCACGATCACGCCGACGTCATCGCAAACAAGTAAGTAAGCTTTTTTTTTTTTTTTTTTTTGTTTTCAAAATAAACTTTAAATGATAACACTAATTGTTGTAATAAATCATAAATAGCTAATAACATTGCTAACTGAATTAAAATTTTGTTACATACTGAATGCATTAATTTCAACTGTTTATGCATCTTTACTGCACGTGTATTTTTATCTGCAGCTGCATGACAAATAGCTAATATAATATTTAGCATTTTATAGTTTTCGATTATATTAGAATTTAAATTCAATTTCTATTAACTTGTGAATTCATTTTGTTACACAAATACTTTTCATTTTTCTATTTTATTGAAATGAATTATTACTACAATTTTTTCTTTAAATTGTCATCAGGGAAAAAAAAAAGAGTAAATTTATAGTGGAATTAATTAAATAGCATAGTTAGCGCTGTCAATAACATTGCTAATTGCTTAATTTATTGCAAATAAAAATTCGGTGGAATGGAAAATTAAATGAAATGAGAAGTTAAGCAGTAAAGCAAAAGTCTAATGTAATTTTTGTATCCTAACAGATTTCATTTTTGTTTCTTCTTTTTTTTTTTTTTTCAAATTAAATTTCAAATTGTTTCCTTTACATGCGCTAATTAATTAATCTCAATAATGGAAAATATTAAAAATTCATTTTAATTAATGAATAATTATTAATATATCTCATTCATTCCTTATTCTATCCTATATAAACATTAAATAATCAATTTTAAAAATTACATACATATAAATATATGTATATCTTTTTCCCTAAAATATATTATATATATATTGAAATGTTATGTTTGAAGAAAAGACAACACAGGAAGTTTCATTTTTTACATTTCCAAATTTAAAGCTGACACTTTTTTTTTTTTTTGTCTCCTTTTTGGTGCAAATTAATTTTGAAAAGTTATCTCTATCTAAGATGTCATTTTATGAATAATAAATATGACAAATTACTTCTCACAGAACCACTTCAACTTTTTTTTTTTTTTGTGTTTGATAATTGTTAAAGTGAGCAAAATGGATATTTGATTAATTTGTTTAAATATTTGAAAGAAATTGCATGATACAGATGATTCTATCCAATTCACTTCTAATCTATTTTTAAAATTTAATCGAATCACCATAGATGTTTTATCAGAAGTGATGCATTTGTACAGGATGAAATTCTGCTTGTTGTATTAAACTTAACAAAGAAGCCTTGTATTCTTAGTCATAAGGACTAGGCTAAATTAGATCATTTCTTGGCTTCTTCGCTTTTATGACTGAAAAAAAAAAAAACTGATTTTATGAATTTTTTCTTTTCTTTTTGCTCATAATTGCAATAATAACTGAAGCGAAAAAATTTCCTTGTTCATTAAGGCTTTGTTTCAAAGGATGCGATGAGGAAGAATACACATGGATAAGCAATAAGGCTTTCAAGCTACTATCCTAATACTAATTGCAATTGAAGACTTTACTTGTGACAGAAAGCATACTTAGAAATTGTGAATCGCTAGGCTTGGCTTTAAGCTTATGCTTAAACTTAAGCTTTCTAGTCCCAATTATTCATTCAAACATTCTTCACACATATCCATTTTTTGCATGTAAATTTTGCGATCGATTTTTAAATTTATTATTTCTTCTTCACAAATAGGCCTATGTCCTTTTCTTTAAAATAAACAATAGCACTTAGGTTGAAATTGGAGCTTCATTTGGATCTTATAGTAATAAGACTGGGAATAAATTTCATTTGCATAGTCATAGATATATATATATATATATATATACTAATAAATATGCAAAAAGTTTAATGATATATCCATAGCGGAGAGTTAGAATATTTCCCGATAATTGTTTCCTTGGCCAAATAAATAAGGATACTTTGCATTTTAATATGCTTTTTTTTTTTTTTTAATGGATTTAGACAATAACTGATACTTTAAATTATTCATTTGATTATTAGTAACAATTTAAAATGTTAAGATAAAAATATATAATTTCCATTTTAATATTTCCATTAATACATAAGTCAAATTTCATTTATCATCAGTCACAATTTTATTTTATGTATCAAATAATTCTTCTTATATTTTTTTTTTGTATTTTTAACAATTGATATTTCCATTCCTTCTACTACCACTTCTAAAACTATCATCATCCTCATATGATTATCAAATTTTTAAAAAATTTTTTGATTCATTTCATTGAAATTACTAACAGATTGCTATTGCTGTAATTAGATCCTTAAATTTTTAATAGATTTAAAAAGGGCTTAGAAATGGCTGCAAAAAAAAAAAAGTTAGGATAACTATCTATTATTTATTTTTCTATCTTACCCTCTTATATTAAACTTAAAATGATAAATTCAATATATTTTTGTTAACTTTCTTTCTAATTTAAGAATTCAATGAATATTTCATTTGTTTTTTTTATATTTTCATACAATATTTGCTTTCGTAATTTTCAAACTTAATTTTTAAACTTTTCAAAATGAATTATTCAACCTTCCCTCTATTCTTTTAATAGAAAAGTTCACAATTACAGTACAATAACTTACTGCTTTGTTACATGTCAAAATGTAAAATGTTGTTAAAAAAGCATATTAGGTTGAATGCAATTGTTTACAACTTTTTCAAAAAATGAAAATTTTCATAAAGTTTATTAAAATTTATAGTTGAGCTATTCTTCAAAACGAAAAAATTTTTTACCCAACTCAAATCCACTTTGTATTCTTTTCTTTTTTAAATTCATTTGCTTAAAATTGTTTGAATTTGCGATGAGAACGTATTTTCTTGTCATAGTATTTTGTAAGATCAATTATAGGACAAAATGGAATTTCATTTATTAAAGTAATAGGACGAATTAGATTAGTCTTAATCAAACAGAAGAGGATTTAAAGATGTAAGACGAAGTTACAGGATGTGATTATAAGATGAAATTTTTAGATAGGAAGGTTAAAGGTAATGCGAAATTACGGTGGATTATTTTGTAGATACTGAATTTATTTTTGTTAAAATAACTCTTTTTACAGTATTCGTTTTTTTTTTTTTTTTTTTTTTTTCTTCAATATTACCAATTTAGGCCAAATGAAAGTAGTAAAATATATTAAGGTGCCAATATTACATTTAATATGTCAAACAATATTTTGCATTTCCTCATTTGAACTTTTACAAGTAATGCTTTTTCTCTTCCCTTTTCTTATTTGATTAAATAAATGAAGTGGAAAATAACTTCGCTATTATTTCCCATCAAAGAGTTTATCGCTTTAAAACTTATTTTAAATTTCAAACTAATTTCAAATTTTTTTAATATTATTAGAATGTATTCAATTTGTATTGCAATATCCATTGCTGGTAATGAATAGACATTTCCATTGATTGGTTTTTCTTTTTTTTTTTTTTTTTTTAATTTATGATTTTCCTTATATTCACTTTTTTTTTTTTTATTTTTTAAATACTTTTTTTTTTTTTTTTTTTTTTGCAACAGCCTTATTGAATCAAAAATTTGTCTATTGTTGTAATACGTTACTATTTTATGTTTTTTATCATAATTAATTGATGTTACATAATCAATGTTACTCATCAAAATTTAAATATTAGTATCGTAGCTTAATTATTCCCGTCGTTAAATTCAATTAAAATAACAAAATTTTGTCATATTTCAAATTCCAAATTGTATATCTACAAACTTTTTTGTCATTACATATATAATTAATAACATTTAAATTATTTGCATAAAAGTAAAACATTTTGATATCAAAATATCCATGAAATTAAACTATTTTAACATAAAAAAGAAAGTTAATTTTATAAATGAAATGTTAAAACGAACTTATTTTATGAAAAATTTTTTCTTTTTTTATTTGAAAAAATTTTTTTTTGCAGTTAAATTTAAGTAATTTATAATGAATATATTTGATAAATTTCAGATAGTTTCATATACATCCAGTCAGGAAACTGTTTGGCTTGGTGCAAACGAATTTCGTCGACAGTATCATTTACAGGTTTTTTTTTTTTTTTTTTTTTTTTTTTTTAAATCTGCTTAAGTTTAATTGATAACAAATAAAATATCTGTTACTACTTGTATAAAATGCATTCTCTATGGGTCATCCATCTTATCAAAATTTTTTCTTTCCTTTTTTTTTTTTAAATCTTTGTTTTCCTAATATTTATTTCATTTCAATCATCCACTGGAACTAGTTTTTCTTTCTTTCTCTCTCTTTCTTTTTTTTTTTTTTTTTTTTTCTCTTCAGATTCTGATTTTGCAAAAAAGGAAAAAAAAAAAAAACTTCTTAAAATACCTTCTTTTTAATCTACGAACAGTTATTGATCGGTTATTATTTACAGTATTGGAAGGTATTCATTTCATGATATTATTTTTCAATATTTATCCAAAAATAGTTCCTTTTCTTCTCTAATTTCTAATTTCATTTCCTATTTTAATTCATTCATTTATTATGAAATTTCATATCATAATATCTTGCTGTTATTTTTGCTATATATTTATTAGATAAATTATCATTGGTGAATTATTCTTTGGTATAACACAATATGTAATTTTTAGCTTAAGAAAAAAAAAAAAAGCGAAAAGAAATTCATTGAAATTCTTAATGGGAAAAAAAAAATTATAATTTTATTCTTATTCCTTTTCTTTTTGCTTTTCTTCTAGCTTCATTCTTTATTCAATTCTATTTTATTCTATTTCCAATATCGATTCTACTTCTAATCTATCATCAAACTATTTCAACTTTTTTCCTTTTATTTTATTTTCTTCCTGATTATCCATTCTCTTTTTTTTTTTTCCTTTTTCAGAGCTATTATCAATCTTCCGGTTCCCTTACACCATCAACACCTCGTGCCTTTAACATATCATTAAACGGAGTAAGTTTTTCTTTTCTTTTCATTCCAATTTTTTTTTATGTTAATTTATGCTCTTATTAAATAAACGATTGAGCTTCTTCTTTTTTTTTAGTTGTTTTGTTGTTGTTGTTGTTGTTATTGATGTTGTTGTTGTTGTTGTTACTGTTGTTGTTGTTGTTGTTACTGTTGTTGTTGTTGTTGTTGTTTTATTGTTCGTTTATATTAGTTTGGTTTGCATTGTGGTACATTTGTTATTCGATTATTTTGTTATTCATGATATCGCAATAGATAATCACGATTATTTTACTACAATTTTCATTATTTTAGCACAATTATTTGCTTTATTTTATCGATATTTTAGTAATTTAATTTTACATTTATTATTTCACAATATTAGGATATTTCGGTCATTTTTGTTGCAATTATCCGTATTTTAGCGTTTTATTTAATATAATTATTGCTCTTAATTAAGTATTTTAGTTTTACATTTGTCATTTCACAACATGGTGATATTGCAATTATTTTTATTATAATTATTGTTATTTTTGCGCAATTATTTGCTTTATTTAATATAATTATTATCGTAATTATTTTATGTATTATATTTGTTGTTGTTGAGTGGCATTCCTTTTGATTTCTTAGTTGATTTAATCTTTTTTTTTTCTTTTGCTTAATTATTTTATTATAAATTTATCATTATTATTTCGGTTATATTTGGTTATATAATTAGAAAAAATAAATTTACAAATTAATTATTCTATAGAGCCATCTATCGATGACCAGTTGGTCACCTTGCTCAACTCGTTCAATATCACCTTGTGGTTCACCGCTTCATTTACGTGGTTCTTGGGCATATGATGTTATTTATTTACCGCCAAGTTTGGAACGATCAATTAAAATTCAAAAAGGAGCACTTTCACTTGGTATAAAATTTTGCTAATTTTTGATTGAACAACTAAAAGATTATGCGAAATTTGTTAATTAAATAATTTCTTCAAAAAAAAAAAAAAAAAGAGAAAAATTTTATTTCACATTAATTTTTAGGTATAGTATTAAATGCGGAAATTGATAAGGGTATTAATGGTTGTCAGGTGAAGAGTATTTGTAGCAAAAAAGCTGTGGGACGTGATGGAAGAGTTCAGGTAAATTTTGTTATATTTTAGTAAAAAATTAAAAATCCAATATGTTTAATATAATTTTGATAAAATATGTGCAAAATGCAAGTAAAGAATGCAAATAAATTATTTCTAATTGTCACTATAAATTATGCTCATTTATTGTTATGCTACTACAATAAATATATAAATACTATTAATTAGGTTAATAAGCAGAAAAAGGAAAAAATGAAACTTATACTTTTTTTTTTTGAAGATTAATTAATAAAACTGATATTAATTGTTAAAAAAGGAAACAAAATGTATTTTCTTTTTTGTTTAAAATGTTTTAATTTCAAGGTGAATGATTATATTGTGAAAGTAAATATGGAAAATTTGCGAAATGTTACGAATTCGCAAGCACGAGCTATTTTAAAACGAACTAATTTGATTGGCACGCAATGCAAGTTCGTTTTATTTTGTTTCTGTTTCTGTTTTTTTTTTTTTTCCCCTCCTCGTTCCATCTTAATATCTCGTTCTATTGTGATAAAAATTTTCAAAATTTGAAAAATTTTGAAAATTCTTTTTCAACATATTTATATTTTTTTAATCCTTCCTAATTGATTGAATGTAACACTTATTATGCTTCATAATAATATGCAATTCTTTCATACTTCATTTTCAAACTTCTATTCTAGCCGGTTTTTCAAGTTTCACTTTTTTTCTCCCTGTTCCAATGCAACTCTTAATACTTTGAAATGTATTTGGAAAACAAAAAAGAAAAAATTTGAAGGAATCGAAACTTTTGATACCTCCAAAAAACCTAACAATTTTTTTTCGAAACTTTTGGATGATATAAATCACAAATTAATTTTTCGAAAAAATTCATTAAACTTTCTTTGTAGTATAGTTAGCAGTAATTCTGCTCCAAAATTTAGTATGTAATGATAAAAACATTTCAATTTTGCTTTATTAGCAAAATTACTAAAATTGAAACAATGCTTAAATCCTGTTGTAATAAAATTGAAAGAAAAGATATGCAAAGAAGAAAGAAAAGTAATGAAGCAGAAAATAATTAGCAAATAAACAACCATTCATAATTAAATTCAAAAATGAAATTGCATCTCATTGATTAGCATAACAAAAATGATTGAAATAAGAATTGTTTTATTTAGTTTCAAAGATTTTTTTTTTTTTCTTTATGTGCCATTAAGAATAATTGTTTAGAAATTTTCAATAAAATCTTATTGTTTTCTTCTTTCTGCAATCAAAACTGTTTGATTTCTTTCTTGTAATTTAAAATTATTTGTTTTCTTTCATATTTTTCTATTTTTTTTTCCCCTCTCTCTCTCTCTCTCTCTTTAAAATTTCATAAATGTTCTTCGTTGCAGCATAACATATATCACAGCTTCGGATGCGAAAATTTGGAAAGAAAAATATCATCATGAAACGGATTATCAATTACCCGTAATTAATAGACTTTCACCAAAGTAATTTATTTATTCCTTTCTTTTTTTCCATATTTCCTTGTTTAAATGACATTTATCACTTTCATTTCAAATAAACCTTTTTGATTATAAAGAAAAAATGATGACGAAAAATGAAAAGAAGCGTAAATTAAAGGAAGTAAAATGTCATTTACGCCTCATAAAGTAACATTTTCTTCCTTTTTTTTTTTTTTTTTCCTTTTGTTGTTAACTTATTGCAAAATTATGAATAATTTAACAAATTCGATTCTAATAATTTTGAGGATTTTTCCGAAATTCTATCGAAGTCCATATCCGGATAAAAAACAACTAACAGACATGGAACAACAGCATGGAGGTTCATTTGATAGTGATATGCTTGGTTTAGAAATTTCCGCATTATCTGAAAGCTCATCAATGGTTAAAAGAAAATTAGATGATATTCCAATCAGTGGAAAATTGATCGAAAATTTCGTTTATAATTTTGTTCAGGTAATATTTACTGAAATTTTTTCAGATTATTGCTTGATAATAATAATGTTATTTAGCTCATAGTTTTGTAGCTGAATAATTATCATTTTCGTCTGAAACAATTCCAATAAGGTATAAGCCTAAAAGGCTTACTACCAATTATTATATTGAAATTGAGATTTCCTAAAGCAATTTTACAGTTAGGATTTATTTTTCTTTCTTTCTTTCTCTTTCTCTCTCTCTCTCTCTCATCGAATGGATTCAAAAATTGCAAGCAATTTTCATATGAGAATAATGGAGAAATTGTAGAAAAGAATGATATATAAATGATATTAATTACATTTAGATTCTATTTTCTGCAATCATTAAAGCTACTACTGGCATATATTGATTTGTAAGCTTGTATGAAAATTTGATCAATAATGATTTTGGAAGAGTTTTTGATGATTAAATTCCTTATACAAAAATTTGAGATTTTAATTTAATTAATAACTTTAATAAATACATGATTTATTAAAGAAAATGGTATATTTATGTTTAAAAAAAAAAAAAGCGCTAACAACATCTATAATTTTATATATTTCTATTATGCAAATTTTATCCTAAATATCTACAAAATATTATATAATTAATTAAACACTGATATAATGTTCTAATAATATAGCATATATATGTACTGAAAAAAAAAATATATTTTTATTGATAAATAAATTTTAAAAAATTGTTATAAATGAAAATATTCTCTCTTCCAATTCCATCCCTTACCATTTATTAGTTTACATTTTCATTTCATTTTACACTTTTAATCCAATTTCAATCTTCCAAAGGATTAACCAATAAGATTGTTCTGTTAAAGGAATCAAATAAATTTATAATTATTTTTTCACTTTTTATTCTTCTTTTTGTTACAATGAGAAATTAGTGATTACAATGATTAATTACTAATTGCAACTGATAAAACAACTAATTACTTCAGCAAATATGTTTAGAAAGTAAAAGCAAAAAAAGAAAAATAAACAAATCAATATATTTTTTTCATTCTTTTGGTAAACCCTTTCCCATTTATATTATTTTTCTCTTGTAAAATTTTAGAAGAAAAATTTCATAAAAAGTTTTTTTTTTTTTTTTTTTTTTAATAAATTATTTCTTTGTAATGGCTTTATTCATAATTTACATACTGAATACTTTTTTACATAAATAAATGAATATTCTTTTGTAAAACTTCTCTTATTCATACTATTTTTCTCTTGTAAAATTTTAGAGGAAAAATTTCATAAGATTATTTCTAGTGTTTTCTAGAAAATAATAGGCCGAATAATTTTGAAAGTAGTACAAAACAGAAAGTGAAAAATTTTATTTTTTTAGTAAAATTATGAGGTTATTTTTTTCTTAAAGACTTGATTGACTTTAATTTGTAGGCTTTAACAAAAAGATGTGGAAATAAGCATGCATCCTGGCAAGATTGTCAACAGTGATTATATCCAGAATTAAAATCTAAATGAATAACTGTTCAGAAAATGTTTGGCTATCAGTGAAGCAAAGTTATTCATTAGGCCGTAGTATGGAAACTCTTCCTGTTTATCTTTTTTGAATTTAGGCCTAATGGACATTTTTTTCCTTTTTTGAATTTAAGCCAAATGGACATTTTTCTTTTTTTGTTTCTACCTTCTAAAATAATTCATTCTTTCTACTTCAGCATTTAAGTGTACAATTTTTAAGAATTTAATTAGTAGGATGAATTTTTTTCAGATTTTACACCAAATTTTTGGACTTTTTAGTCTTTCAACAAATACGATTTTCTTGAGAAATTTCAATTTTTTGAAAAATATTGAATATTTAATTTAATTTAATGTTAATTTAGACGATTTTAAAAGATATATGGCTGGAATTGTTAGCTTCTGAGCATTTGCTGAAAAGAAAAAATTTCGATTCATCGAAAAAAGAATGGCAATCTTCGACGAGTAAACTGATCGAAACGATCCCACCGTCCACAAGTGTTACACAGCAAGAAGTTCTTTTTTTTGACTTGATCAAAAATCTTCCTGAATCATTGTATTTTGGATTCTTCCCAGAGAATTATTATTTTAAAATTATCAAATTTTCTAAAAATTTGTACATTTCAGGTTCCTAGGCAGCCAATATCATCCACTGGGATAATAAATTCATCGGAAAATTTACATAGGAAAGAAGACCAAGAATTACTTGGCGTAAAATTTTCTGCTTTATCCGTAAATGAAACAGAATTCGGTGAAGGAAAAAAGCATTTGTCAACATCTGTAATGGATGGGTGGACGAAAAATAGCAATGAAGAGTATATTTTATTTACACTGATTTTTCTTCATTCGTTGTTGAAATTTTCACATACCCATTAATTTTATATCTTTTTGGAAATTTAACAAAAAAAAAAAAAATAAAAAAAATAAATTCTGAAACTAACATCATTTTACTGTTTCAAAAATTTCCTTTTGGATCAGAATTTCTAATTACATAAAAATTTTTAACTTTATTTTGATGAAAATTTTAAATTCAATAATCTGAATTATATTTTTCAACATTTTGTATGCAAAGGTCGCAAAAAAAATCGGCAACCCGAGTACTCTCAGAGCAATTAAATCGAACATCTGAAAGTGAGCAATTGATCATCCAAAATGACGCAAGAAGAAATAGTTTGATTGAAGCCGAATTAATCAATCCATCGATTCCAGCAACCTTTTCGGACTCGTTATCTTCATCAATTTCATCCGAAGCATACCTGGTGCTCCTATTCATTCCTATTTCATTTCTGGATTTTTTAACCTTTAATTAACCTAATCGGAGAGTAAATATTTCAATATGCACCATTCATTCCCAATTATTATTACTCCTTTATTTCGATTTTTATGGTTCAGTATTTCCCGAAAGTAGCCAGATAGTAATTATACTATCAATATTAGGTTGCTCTACAAAAAAATTAATTATTCAGTCTTCCATATAACAATTAATTACTTAATATTACTTCGATAATTTTATCATTTTGAAAGTTTATCAATTGATCAAAATGCTAGTTTGGTAAAAGAGTACTTACAGCAAGCCAAGTCAAATCGTTTCAAATTTTGGGGTCAAACAAGAACAGTTATACTAAATCGTGAGCCGAATCAGTCATTCGGTGAGTTAAAAGAAAAAAATTGCGAAAAATTAGAAAGCAATAAACATAGCTCAAAATTTGAAAAAAAAAAAATGGACCATGTTTACTTTTTTAAAATCTTTTTACTATCACTTCTAGTAAAGATCAATATATAATATATTTGAATTGTTTAACTTAAATTTTTTTTAAATAAATGAATTGCAGGTATTAGTATCGTTGGTGGACGTGTGGAAGTTAGTCATAAAAGTGGACAACCTGGTACGAGAAGAACTGTTTCGGGTATTTTTATCAAATCGGTCTTGCCAAATTCACCAGCTGGTCTTTCTAACATGATGAATATGGGTGATCGAGTGATCAGTGTAAGTAATTTGAAAGCTATCGTAATAAATTTCTAAAAGCATATTGTAATGAGTGATGAACTATCGTCTTGATCGGAATGGGATATAAGGTCAAGAAAAGGGAAAAAGATTAAAATTTCGGATAAACAAAAACAATTTTAATTTAATGCATAAATCATTGAAATTAATGTAAAATGGAACTTGTTTTGATTATGCTTTAGCTGTAATTTTCAGGTAAACGATCAGGATTTACGTGAAGCTACGCATGAGCAAGCAGTTCAGGTTATAAAAAATGCCAAAAATCCGGTGAAATTTGTTGTTCAAAGTCTTCATAGTTTGCCGTCACATCAAGTAAAAATTCTTTAATCTATTATGCTATTTATTTTATCATTTTTATAATTTATCTTTCTGTGAAACTTTGAAAACTTTGAAAATTAGTTTACTTTTGAAAATTCACTCTACAGCATACCTTTTTGAAATCTTTTTACTATCACTTATAGCAAAGAGCAATATATAATATATTTGAATTGTTTAACTTAAATTTTTTTCAAATAAATTAATTACAAATACATCCAACATGTATTTATACGATATTTTGGGTGAAAAGATTTTTATTCAAATTAGTAATGTGATTGATTTTAAGGCTGTTGGTATTAATGAAGAAAATGATGAAGGAAGAGAAGAAAGTGAAGGAAAGAAAGGAACGGAAGAATATGATAGTTCAGGTTTAATGAGCACATATAATGTTCCGGAAAGTGCAACTCAGGTATTATCGTCTTTTTGAACATTTGAAATTTCATTAAACATTTCGCAAATTTTAGTTTAATGCTTGCAAATAAACGATACTTCATATTTTATACGATACTTCATATTTATTTTTGAAAATTAAATTTTGTAAAATTCAAATTTCTTCAGAAAATTATTCTAATAAATTTATTTGTGAGAATATGACAATTCAATGTTTCGTACTCGAAATAATTATGTAGATTGATAATGCATCATCAATGATAAGTGATAAATCGTATAGCTGTCATGTTCAAGAATTGACAGCAAATGAAGAAACTACGAGAGGAGAAAGGTCAATTACCATATCACCAAAAATTGAATTACAGAAAAGAAATAAGTATGAAATTGAAAATATGAAAGCAAATGAAACGGCTGAAATGATCAAGAAGACATCAATTTGTATGAATGTAAGTTTCCACTTAAATAGTTCTTTTTTTATTTTCTAGAAAAAAAAAAAAAAAAAGAAAATTGTCTTAAAAATTTTGATAAATATAATTTGATCGATATAACTATAATTGGTAATGTTAGGTTAAATTCTTAATCATTCATTTCTATTTTATACTATATGAATTTTTTTTGAAAGAGAATTCTTAAAAAGGATTTCTTCGGAGTATTACAATGATATTTAATTAAAGTTACTTAATGTTTATTTTTTTTTTCTTTTTTTTTGTCAGGAAGAAAAGCTTGAAGGAAAGCAACAGTTGGAAAAATTATCACGAAAACAAAGTAATACAAAGGGAGAAACGGGAAATATGGTAAGACGACGAGAAATTGATCCGAATAGTGCAGCTGCATTACCGAAGAGTAATGATGATCCAGAAGAAGAAGATCAATTCTTCTATACAAAAGGTATTTAATAAAAAATATCATTTCAATTTCAATTTAATATAAAAACAAATTTTCTATCTTTTTGTAAATTCAAGATATTCAATTTTGCTAATACTTCTGTCATATGTTATATTTTATTGTTATATTTGTAAAGTAAATTTTAGCAATTTAAATTTCTTGATGGTATAAATGATTAGTAGCTGACACAAGCATAATTTCATATAATTTAGATAAAATAAATCGAAAATATGGAAATTTATTGGGTGATACGATATTGTTAAAATTGGATAAGGTACCACGTGGTGGTCTTGGTTTATCGCTTGCAAGTAATCGTGATCGTGATCGGATGAATGTTTTAGTAGTTGCAGTTAAATCCACTTGTCCATTATCGGTGAAAATTGGTGATGAATTACTTGAGGTACCTTTTTTAATGCGAATGGAAAAATTGGTAAGATAAAAGTGGAATGAATAGCATAAATTTGTGAACACAAAAGATTTAATCAAAATTAAACCAAAAAAAAAAAGTCTGTATGAGGAAAGAGAGGAAGAAGAAGAGAAAGAGAAAAAATGAAAGAGTTGAAAATATTTTTTAATCAGGAAAGGGTAAACTTTAAAATTGCTTAATTACTAAAAATTACAATTGATAGGTGAATGGAAAAGTACTCATCGGTTTATCACATTTGAATGCTTCTTCGATAATGCGTGAATGTTGCGAAGATGGCATTTTAGAATTATTACTGCTAAGAAGATTTGAAACATTGGTGATTTTTTTTTTTTTCTTTACTTTATAAATTCGAAAATTTTTTCTACTACAAAAATTTTATGAGAAGTAATAGTAGTAGTAGTAGATAGTATTAAAGAAATTTACATCCATAGAAATAAAAAATATATAATTTTTAAGATTAAATTCATTACCTAAAACAAAAAAAAAAAAAAAAAAAAAAATAAGAAAAAATGTTCACATTTATTCTTCAAATAATTTTGTAACTTATAAAACAACAATTTAAAATTTTGTAAACCATAATAATAATAATCGTTTAATGAATTATTCTAAAGAAATAATCTCGAATTTTCCTGCATTTTAATTTCACTAATTATCTTTTTAATTTAATAATCGTTTAATGAATTATTCTAAAGAAATAATCTCGAATTTTCCTGCATTTTAATTTCACTAATTATCTTTTTAATTTTTTTTTTTTTTTTTTTACAAGTGAAAATATTTTGATTCATTGAATCTTCGATTTTAAAGTACTGCTATTATGCTTTGAATCAATCGTCAGTTTTAATGACAGTTGCTCCTATGGAACATTCTTAATTCCATTAAATTTTATATAGCAGTGATCGCGTTGCTACCTAAAATTTCATGAGAGAATTAGGCTTTTCTGCTAAGTCCAAATGATTAATCAAATTTCGAAGAAATTTCAGATATAATATTTAATTTAAAAAAATAATGCTATTTCTTTATTTTTCTCACCACTTTTTTTTGTAAAAAAAAATGGTTTTCTGTTTTAAAAAAATATAGAAATAGTACTGTTTTTTAAACGAAATATTACATCTAAAATTTCGTCGAAATTTAATTATTCGTTTGGATTTGAAAGAATTAAAGAAAATTCAAAATGAGAATTGAATTGTATAACTTCGAATGTTATTCAAGGTTTTTTTTTTTTTTTTTTTTCATACTTTATTTCCACTAGGCAGACGATTATTTTTATTTCCATTTTCGAACATTACTGTTTCAGTTTAATGCTGATAGAATGTTTCGAAGAAAATGAAAAAATTGAAATTAATAGTCATTATCACTTCTAAGTTATGGATTGGCAGATGATATTGGTACGCTTTTTGTTTATCTGATTTGTTTGCTAATTACTTGCTATCACTTTTTGATCATTCATCATTTCTTTTTATCTTGACACCTGTTGTTTTTTTTTTCAGTTTTTAGTTATCACTTATCATTGATAAGTTATTTCCTCGTTCAATTTAATCAATCTTACTTCCACTCTAATATTTATTAATGTTTTAAGAAATTCACAAACCGTAGAATAAGTTAATGGTAAAATTCAAAAGAAAAATTTATTTTACAAATTTTCTACTACTAATCAAACATTGGATGATTAATTATGCCAATAAATCATCATTATGACGCAAATTGAGTATTATTAGTGAGAATTAATTAATGAAATATATTAGCAACAATAAAATTTTAATGCTTTTTGAGTTAACCAGAAATAATATCTTATAAATATTTGAACATTTGGCATAATGCGCCCAATAGTGACAATAGAATTGTACTTGTCGAAATTACATCGATCTTATAGGATGTGTTAGTGATCAGCCTAGGTTATCCTGGATATTGCTTAGTTGTTTTTTTTTTTTTGTTTACTCTCTGGTTAGACGTAATTTTGTTTGGTTTCCTGATTTTAAGAATTTCAAATTTTTCTTATTAATATATAACACAATAAAATAAATAGATTCCATTACTATTTATTCATTTATAAATGAATTGATAGGTTTCCTTTTATTTACAGTATTTGTTCGATTTAATTTATCATTTACGTTTTTCGTATAGTATTTCTTTAAATTAACAAAATGAATTGATTAATTTTCATAATAATTTTTACAATAAGCCTACTGAAAATTATAAGTTGATGAATTACTGTTTATTGATATTAAAAATCTAATACATTATTATATTATCACACTTGAAACAATTCCAATTACACTTTCTGTTGTATCAGGCCTGAAACATTTGATATCATATTTGCATTGCATCATGAATGATTAAGTTCAGTACAATTTACTTGGTTTTGCAAATACAAATATAGGTGAGTTAATTAATGGAATTCTTTTATGCTTATATGTGTTGCAGATGGAAAAATTGGAAATAACCAAGAAGAGTCGGCGAATAGAATCTCAAATAAGCTTTTGACGGCTAATATTATTTAGAGACATTTTAAGCTAAGCCTTGAGCATTGATGCCTTTTTTTCATTCTTATCTCTTTCTCTCTCTCTCTCTCTCTTTCACTCTTTCTTTTATTCGAAGGCAAAATCAATTTAAACGATGGCCTTATTCTGTCAAAGTTCTATCTTTATAGTGTTATTGATAGAAAAGAAGAGGAATTGATGATGTCAAGTAGCAAAAAGAGGCTAAATACCTTTTTTTCTATTTTACTTTTAAAAACTTGGCAATATCTTCTTTCAATTTTTTTTTTTTTTTTTTTTTACTTTCTGAATAAATTCTCTGAGATAATTATCAGGATTTTCTTATATTTGGAAATATCGAAATTTCTCTTTGGAAGTTACTTTATCTTTAGATTTAAAAATTATTGAAATTTTAGTCTAATTTTAGAATTTTTTTTCTTATCCTCAAATTTTTCCTCTTTTTTTTTTTTTGTGCTGCTTGTTTTTCAGTTATATCCCGAAATTTTTAGCATTTATAGAGCTTATCATTTCCACAAATCCTTATCATTATCTTTACAATAAGTGTTAGATATTATCATTATCGTTGTTATCAATACATTTTAACATTATCATTTCAAATTATTCCTTAGTGATATTTCTTTTCTGATATGTGGTACAATTTCTTCCTCCTCCCTAATTTTCTCATTTCATTTTATTAACAGCAATAAGCTTATTCCTCTCCCTAAATGAGCATTTGAAGTGAAATATTGCTTAGTATTAACTTGCATGACAAGAAATGAATGAAATGAAATGTATTTATTGATATATAAATAATTCCTGAAAATGAAATCTTTTTTTTTTTCCTCTCAAAGTTTTCTCAAATATTAAAAAAATTATTTAATTTTAGAAGCAAAAAAAAAAAAAAAAAAAAAAAAAAAAAAAAAGCGGGAAAAAATTTGATAAGAAAATTCTATCGTTTCGTAAAATTTCATCAAAAAAATTTTTTCATCAAAGAAAAGAGATAAACGTTTGTTTACTATTAAAATTAGTAATATTCATATGTTGAAGTACATTTTTCTTCTTTTTTCCATTTTTTTCTTTTTTTTTTTTTTTTTTTTTTTAACTACAAAGTAAAACGATAAGAGAGGATGGAAATTTTGTGTCGAAAGACGGAATGTTGCTAATTTCTGAGGATTCAATATATAATTAAATTGAATTTTAGAAGTTAACAATGTCTGATGGATTAGCGGAAAATGTCTCTCACACAATTGATGATTGATTGATTGATTGATTCTTGAAAGAGTTACAATTAACACTAAAATTATAAGTTTTTGTGCTTATTTTAATAAGTACTATTTATTTTGAATTGAAAATATGATAAAATTTTGAAATATCTTTCTAATTATATCAATTAGCTTAGTTTCTTTTTTTTCTTTTTCTTTTATTTCTTTTCTTTTTTTTTTTATTCTACTGCTACCATATGCAACTATTTTCATTATAATGAAATGAAATTTTAAAATAGTAAAGAAAAGAAAAAAAGACCAGAAGAAGGTGAATAAATATGTAAAATGGCTCAATTATTTATTGCTAACATATGTTAAGATAGATAATTGATAAGTGTAAAACACTTTACAGTGAAAATTTTTAATGATGAAATTTACATCATTTTCTATTTGTTATCTTATTTGAAGATTAACGTAATGTAATTTTACTTTCACTATTATAAACTGTAAGAATAATTAAAATAAATTTCCATATTTTTACATTTCAATTCCAATTTTCTCCCCCAAATTTATACTAATATAATATTTTGGTAGTATATATTGAATACTAGTAAGTATGCAAAATGAGATGTAAAATTACTATCATTTAATTTCATCATTAAGGATGATCGATTTGCTACATTCATAGGCTTGAAGTATTAAAGCAATTTCATTTATAATGAATAGAAAAAGAAAAAAAAAAAATCAATTATTGATCCATAAATTACCTTAACATCAATTTAATGAAATGTTTTTCCATTTAACTCAACAATTTCATGTCCAATTTTTATGATTAAATAATTATTTATTAATATGTTTTTCAAGTTTTTCACTGAATTATTACCATTTTGAATCATTTAGCTGGTGTTTCTGTATGATTAAATTGAGAACTTTTGAAAATTTCCTTTTTTTATTTTTATTTAAACATGAAATGTTCAATGTTATAGTTTTTTTTTTTCCTTCTTTTTTCGATTATTAAAGCATTAATTGTTTTAATCTAACATTTTTTATTTAACAAACTTTTCACTAATTAAATTGAAATGAATCATCGAGTAAATATGTAAAATTTTTTTACTAAAATTCATTTATTTTACAAATAGTACGATGAGAATAAATTATGCAATTTTTGCTACAACAATAATAATATATATACAGTAAATTACACACAAATTAAGCCTAAGTGTTACAACAATAAACATTTTGCTTATCATATCACATATCCTATGATATTAAGAAATATATCGATTGCGTAACAATGATTTTTTTTGTTTCACGAAGAAAAATTTAACCAAATTTATGCATATGAAATATTTTAGCTAAGCAATGATTGAACGATGAAAAAGTTTTAATAAAATAAAATTATCAATCATTTTTAGGCAATTACTTTGGATTCAAAAAAATTCGATGGAAGTGGTACGATTGGAAACGAATTACAAATGAGTAGTAATAGTGAAACAAATGTACAACATTCCACTGAGGGTAATTTTAATTTTTTAAATAGTTTTTCTTAAGTTTTTCTTTAATTTATTAAGGATAATTTGATATGCTAATAGGAATTTAATAAATTATTATTAATTATTTTTCGACTTTTCCGTATTGCTAATAAATTACATTTCTTTGGAAACTCATCGTATTTTCTTTTTTGGTTTTTTGTTTTTGTTATTTTTTTACATTTAGTATATTTTTCAGTTGTTGAAAAATTTGAAACTATTAAAAGATATTTAATGTTATTCTATATGATTTCTTATTTGACTTCTTCACTTATCTTATTGTTTACTTTCAAAAACAAAAGAAAATTTCAAAAATTTGAATTTTTTTTAGTTGAAAAACAAATACTTTTTTATAGATGTGAAAAAGAAATTATCGCGACAGAATGAACCAATCGTTAGTATTGAAACTGGACGTGAAACACGTATCGAAATTGATAAAGATGGAAAGGTATAGTAGGAAGTATCATTTGAAATTTGTATTGATCATTTCAAAATTTCAGAAGATATTTGCTTATTCTTTCTCATCTTTTCATGACATATCATAATTATAAAAATGATTAAAATAGTCGCTATATATCAAATTTTCAAAATTCAAATTTCTTAATCAATCAAAACTGGTAGTAATAATGAGAATACATAAAAAAAATTCTTGTCTTAACTTGAAAATGGATTTTAAAAAAATTAAGAAATATAAAAGTGTGAAATTTTCTTTTTTTTTTGTTCCTTTTCTGCTATCAAAAACTCTTACCGATTCAATATGTTTGATTATTTGTTAGAGTTTCAAATAATAAGAATACAAAAGTATTAAATTTTACATTTCTTCTAAAATTTAGGGTCTGGGATTGAGTATTGTTGGTGGTTCTGATACGGTATTGGGTACAGTTGTTATTCATGAAGTATATCCAGATGGTGCTGCAGCAGTTGATGGTCGTTTGAAACCCGGTGATCAAGTTCTTGAGGTATATTTCTCTTTTTATTAATTTTTTTCTTTCAAAATTATGATAACTAACTTATAACTGAATGATAAGAAAGATTATCAAAATAAAAAGTTCAAATTTAAAACAGAACAAGTATATCACTTCTACATTTATTTCTGAATACGCATGTGTGCAACCTTCAGTGACAATTTATGAGTTCAAAGGTTAATTGATACAATCGTTTAATTTACTGCTAAATTTAGGTAAATGGAGTATCGTTGCGTGGCGTAAGCCATGAACAAGCTATTTTACTGCTCAGAAGGACACCAACTAAGGTTTGTTTATGATTAGGAATTGATTTATTTTCTTTTTCCTCTTTTTTTTGGCTTATTTTTTGCATGATAGACATTGAAAATTGTGGAGAGAAATTATGGAAATGTAAAATTTATTAAACATATGTAAGACATCAGTGTACCTCGGTCAAAGTTCATCATGTTCGATGCTCATTGCTGGGTTTGCATGTTGGAGAACTCTTGTAAAATTGTAGTGTTATGAGCGAAGCTTGAGACAAAATCTAATCCTATAGTTAATTAAATCTCTGAGTAAAACTTGAGTTAAATAAAGGACATAAAATTATCCCATTATTAAAGATGTTGTAAGCAATTAAGTATGGAAGTTCTCACAAAAAAAAAAAAAATGAAAAGTGAATAGACAATCACTTGAACCTTCTTAACTTTTCATCTTTTTTCATTTATATTTAATAATTCGGATCATCATTATCAATAGAATTGATCAATCAATTGTACTCAGCAACCAAACCAATCATTCTGCAAATTAAGGTTTCTTTACTGGTGTATCGTGATGTAAACCTACAACTATCACTGTTAGATCCAACACAAATTTACAACATTTTCGAAATGGAACTCACCAAGAAGCCAGGTCGTGGACTTGGACTAAGCATAGTTGGTAGAAAAAATGAACCGGGTGTTTATGTTTCGGAAGTGGTTAAAGGTGGTGCTGCTGAAGCTGATGGACGTCTAATTCAAGGCGATCAGGTTATTTATTAGCTATATTTGTCAAAATTTTCCAAAATTTTCTATAATCATTCATTCAATTTTTACCCGTTAAAATGTTTTACAAAAAATTAGCAAATTCTCTCCATTGTTTCTCTAAAATTGATTAACTTTCTTAACTTTTCACCTTTTCTCATTTATATTTAATTTAATATGATAAGATCATATGAATCATTTGAATTTTACCGATATTTTCTTTCAGATACTGGCTGTTAATGGCCAAGATGTAGCAAGTTCAATGCAAGAAGATGTAGCAGCTAAATTAAAAGTACTTATCAATTGATTATATTCTGTCATCAAAGAAAAAAAAAATCAACAATGTTTGAAATTTGTTAGTAAATTAATTTTGCTACAACAACAACAACAACAATTCTTGTAAACAAAGATGAGTAATACAATCATTTTAGGCATGTACTGGTCGTGTTACCTTAAAAGTAGGTCGTTGGAAATTAACTGAAGCAGCTAATAAAGTACATGCTGCAGCGGAAGCTGCCTTATCCGGCAGTGAACGACATCCTTCTGAAACTACGCAATTATCAAATTTAATAACAACACCTGAAATTAAATTGTTTACACCAAATAATGGTTAGTAATTTTTAGAAAAGAATAATTAGCCAATTATTTACTAAAAGATATCGAAATTTCGAAAAGAAAAACGATAGAAAATTTTATTTAAAATCAAATTTCCACCTAACTTATTTAACAATGAATGTATGTCTTTTAGATTTCTCTGAAATTTTAAGAAATTTCGGATTTCAGAAAGTAATTCAACTTCGACAACACCAAATGATCGGAAAACAACACCGACATCAACATCAAAATCGCAAATATTTACAAATGAGGCAAATCAGCCATCATTAATTACATGTGCGGATCTATCACCGGTAACGGAAGAATCTAGTAGTGGAGCGGATCAGGTTAATTGAAATTTTAAAATTTCTCCTCTAATTTGACATTCATTTATTTGTCAAATTAATTTAGATTTTTTCATTTTTTAATCATTTATAGGATAAATGTACTATTGTTTTCTGCATTTTCTGTTAATAATTTTCTTTTTTTTTTAGAAGTCGTCAACAGCTGATGAGGAAAGTTCATCGATGAACAATTCAGGTCAGAGTAAACAAATTGAACTTATTAAAGATTTGAATGAAGAGAATAGTGATTCGTTGCTAATGGTACTAAAGAAAATTCCGGATCAGCAATTAGGTATGGGAATCGGTAAACGTACACGAGGTATTTTGGTCACTTCACTACAACCTGGTAGTGTCGCAGCTGAAAAATTGAGAGTTGGCGATCGTCTAATGGCAGTTAATGGAGTAGCAATAACTGATCAGGTTTGCATATATAAGATTTTTTTTTTCTTCATATACAATGCAATTTCTATTTGGTTTTTAATTTCAAAAAATATTGACTTTTTAAAGGAAATTTTAAAATTGTAGAACACTTTAAACTGCATAATTCATATCGTCGTTGAAAATGGAAATTTTTTTCCTTTTTTTTTTTTGAAAATTTAATTTAGAATAATTTATCGTGTTATTTGTAAATGGTAGGAGCCGGGACTATTTGAATTTCCTACATTTCTTTAGCTTTAATCAAATTCAAAGCATTAAATTGGAATATTTCAGCTGTCAGCAGTAGCATTAGTGAAAGCAAGTGGTAAGAAATTGTGGCTACAAATATCGCGGCCAAGGATTTATCAAAATCCATGAATTTGTTTAATTATATGATCAAATTCAAAAAGCCTGATCTTGTTGTGCAAATATATTCCTTTATTTTTTTTTTTCTAACGCAAATGATTAAATTAAATGAATGATAAAGATAGTATTTTATAGGTATTTCAAATGTTTTCATTCCAAAATACTTCAGGGTTAATTTATTCTACAATGATAAACTTATAGATATCAACATGAAATGAGCTCTATTTAACGAAGTACCTTTTTCTTTTTTTTTTTGCTTGTAAAGTTATTTACGAAATTAAACATTTCATAGAAGTTTTCTCATCTTATCAAAACCGAAATAATTAGCTAAAATTGTGATAATATCCAAAGATAGAAAAAGAAAAATTGTAAAGAATATAAATAAATTGATACTACTTTTTTTTTTTATTCAATAATTGTTCAACCTTTGTATATAGTAAAATTTGCAATGGGACAGCTTTTGAATGCTTCACATTTCTTAATATATTTCAATGATTGTATAAATTAATTATCATCTCATATGTAAATTTGTGCACTCATACGCATTTTATTTTAGTCATTTTTTGTTTTCTTTTTTTCTGAATTATGCATTGGCTTATTAATGCAATTCATTTTGTTAATGCTAAAATATATATATATATATATATATGATATTACTACGTATGATAAAAGCGTAGTTTAGGTAGAATATATGCTTTATCGATTATAAATGTTTGTTGTTTTATTTATTGATTTATGCTATTTACACAATACTGTGATTTATAATTAATTAATTTATTATGAGAATTTTCTAGAATGGTACAAATTTTTAAGCATCGCTCATTAAAAAAAAAAAAAAAAGAAGGAACTACAGGGAAATATCTTTATTTAATTCTGAATCATTATTCAGAATTTCATTGATGCTTTGTTCTTCAATCAATACTGATCAGAACAGATGATCTGTTATGAATGAATAGTATGAAAACAAACGCATAAAATTGAAGAAGATACAGTCGAAACGAGACAGGATCACATTAAGAGAATTCAACGATCAGAATTATGATTCTCTTACTAGTTATTTACGTATCATCACGTGTTGCTATTGCAGATTTCTCACCACTTTTTAAAAATAAATTTTATTGACAAATCACTCATCATAACTGTAGCAAAAGTCTGAAAATGCAATGTAAATTTTTGTGAAATTTTCAATAAATGTGATCTCATTTAAATCTTTGATAGGATTAATTCAATCATTTAATTATGCAATAGTACAAATTTAAAGAACAATGGTTAATATTGTTGAGATGAATTTCAACGATGCAGAATTTCGACGGTGATTTTAATAGATGCTAAATTTATTGTTATTAAGAAATATATAATTATTCAGAAGATTTAAAAAAGTAACTAATAAACAGCAACTAACTGGATATGGTAAATGTCTCCACTATTTTAGCATTGTAACAGAAATTTTGCAAAATTGAAAACGATTAAATTAATTACTTTTCAAATTTTTAATGCCCAAAATAGCATTGAAAAAGTTCCGTTTGTGAAAATGCACCTGAATAAATAAACCATAAAGCTTTACTGAGATAAATTATCAGATTAAACAGGCCTAAATAGCCATGCATCATATCGAGTTAAGCATTCACCTGTTTTCATAATAACGGACAATCATGATAAAAAATCATGATTTCAGGATAACTGGAAGTATCTGATATCTTTCCAATCATTCAACAGTAATTCTCATTTCATCTAAAAACAAAAAATAAAATGGAATTTATTTAATTTTAAGAAATGCAGTCGATGAGTAGTAATTATAGCATGAAGAATTTAATTACATTCGAATGTTGCAAACATTAAAATAGCATTTGCTTTTAACGATGTTTTTATGACGAACAATTTAACAGAATGTTAAAGTGGATATCTTATCAAATTTAATTTTGGAATAATCGTATCTAATTATTTTCATTATATCAAAAAGTTATTAACTTTGATAAATTATAATTGCATTATTCATCTTCGCCAATCAAAATTTACATAATTTCACTTTTTATTAAAATGTTGGTAAAGTGATGAAATGCACAAATAATCGAAATGATAGATTTAATTAAAACATTTAGTATGAATTTTTCTTTCCTTTCTTGCTAATTTCATCCTTTTATAATTTCTATACTTTATCTTTCATTTCCATTTTTATTTGTTATTAGCAAAATTATAATTTAAAATGTTTACCAACATTTTTTTTCTTTTTTTGTTATCATTTCCTTCCTCCTTCAATAACAGTTGCTAGAGGAAATTGTCAGAAATAGCTAATTAAAAAAAAAAAATTCGATAAAAAATTGACGAATTTATTTTTCAAAAAAAAAACTCTGAAAAATTATAAATTTATTATTATTATCATTAGATAGCAATAATAATGTTTACATGTTTTTTTCTTTTTTTTTAATTTTGTTTCAATTTATACATTAATTACCCATTGAAAATAATAGCTATTTTAAGATGTTTGTTGAAATTTTAACATATAAAATAATTAATAATTACTATTTTTAAAATGCATAATAATAACAACTTCTATAAAAGTATTTTTTTGCATCTAAGTTATCAAATCTCTCGCCAAAATCTTTCTGAAAAATTAAACTTACCATTTTGAGTGTGCATTTTGCTGACGTGAATCCGCCATCCTTTCAAGGTCCCAAATTTCTTCCCACAAAAACCACATTCTGAAAATACGATACGTTTTAAAATTCGCTTTCAACAAATTTATTTAAATCCAATTTAGATTTT
>JABVXV010000337.1:0-66294 GCA_013365325.1 Dipetalonema caudispina | reverse complement strand
AAAAAAAAAAAAAAAAAAAAAAAAAAAAAAAAAAAAAAAAAAAAAAAAAAAAAAAAAAAAAAAAAAAAAAAAAAAAAAAAAAAAAAAAAAAAAAAAAAAAAAAAAAAAAAAAAAAAAAAAAATCATTTGAACTGTTGACATTTACCTTTATTATGTTATGTTACTCATTCATTTTCCTTTTTTTTTTTTCTGTTTCTATCACTTATTCTTCTTTCCCTACTAATGCTTTATTATTGCCAAATAATTAATTAGTAAAATTAGTGACTGTGTCTGCAGCTAATTATAATTATGTTTCATTTATTCTATTTTCACTAATTTTTGACTATTTCAATTTTCATACGTTACTAAAAATAAGTATAATTGTAATTTTCCTCATATTTTTATATGGTACACTATATAAACAAAGTTTTCTTTCTTGTTCTAGTCTTACTGATTATGATAAGCTGTATTTTTTAATTACTAAATATTATTTCGATAGAATTTTTTAGCTAACAATTAATAGTTATTATCTGATACAATTTAACTCTTTTTTCAATTTTTTTTTTTTCGTTTCTTAATTATGATCTAATTTTTCTTAGTAATAGTTAAGTCATCTCTTTATTATTTTTATTAGATTTAAATAGTTTAAATTTGGATGTGGCTAGGTCATTTACAAGTTGCTAAGAATTGTTTTAATATTTGGCATTAGTAGAATTCATTTTTCAACGTTGATTTGCTAATTGTATTTCATGTTGTATTCACAACAAATTTCGGGTTTGTTTTACTTGTAATTATTGTATGTTTAAATTTTCAATAAGTTTCATAGCTTCAATAGCCGATTTATGAATACTTTTGTATCATTAGGATTAACGAAAGTACTGTTTTGTATTTTTTGAATTCTTCTAATTTTTGAATTTTTCTCATTAGTCGTTAGTTTTTAAATCATTTTTTCTAATTCAGTTACTAATTTTCGAAGAATCACAATGAAAATTATTGAATTGAATTTCTAGCCGTTTGGTAATTTCGGGAGAATCGTTACCTCACATAACTTAGTGCTTGAAGTAATAGTAAGGATGTTTAGATTTCTTTGTTTCATTGTGATTTTTAGTTTTAACTATGCAACGTTGCTTTTTCCATGTTTAGTTTGTTCACTAATTTGTTAAATGTTTTTAAAAAAAGACGAAAAAATGAAAAAAAAGTCCAAAAAAGAAAAAGAAGAAAAACAAAAAACAAAAAAAAGAGGAATAAAAAGAAAAAAAGAAAACAAAAAAAAAAAAAATAAATAAAAAAATGAAAGAAAGAAAAAAGTCAAAAAAAAAAAAATAAAAAAAAATGAAAAAAAAATAGTTCATTTTATTTTGTTTTCCAACTTGCTTTTCGTCTACCTGTAACATTTAATTTATGCATGCCTTTTTCTAATTACTTTCAATTATATATTTCCATTATTGTTTAATTTTAATTCGCTTTCTAAATTCTTTCTTGCTTCCTTTACTTAAATATATTTCATTACTGATTTTAATTTTAGTCATTTTTCTAACTAACTTTTAATTTCTCCGTATCCTTTCATTTTATGCATGCCTGTTTCTAACACTCTGTTCTGCATACTTTCTTGCTTTCTTTACTGATTTTAATTTTAGTCATTTTTCTAACTTACTTTTAATTTTGCTGCAATTTTTTATATTACAGATGCTTTTTTTCCGATACTTTTACTTATGTATATTATATTACTGAATTTAATTTCAATTGTACTTTTAACCCTTTTACTTTATGTATGCGTTTTTCTTGCTTTCTGTTTTGCATGTTTTCTTGCAGGAAATCGAATGAATGAGGGAACTAAGTCAATGGAATTCATAAGCAAAATGGTAAGGTTAATTTCCGATTGTACTGCTTACAAGAATTGTCGAAGTTATTTATGAAAAGATTTATGCAAAGAGTTACTGATTGATAATTGGTTATCTGAGAAAAAGTTAATAAAATAATTTTATGTTTTAGGCTTTCACCAAAAATGCAATCATTTTGTTAATATGCCGCAGGCAGTCTCTGCTGGAAAGATCGCTGGAAATGGTTCCCTAAGGTCACACATGATGAATATAGCCAGCTGAAAGTCTGCTAAAGGATGGAGGCTGGAATATGTCAAATATTAGTTGAATACAAATGACCTTATTTCAATAGTGTATTTCTCATTAATTTATTCTTACCAAACCAATCTTTGAATGCTTTTCAGGCGCATCGCAATATCCACGGTCGCTACCAAAAATCATCTAATCCAATCTGCGATAGTTTCGCCTCGCTCCAACATTTTATCCGTGTGTAAGTAATCGACTTCCTTACTCCAGTTTTTGTATGTCTTTATAGCTCATCTTCTTCTTTTTTATGATGATGGAATTTTATCAAATCCCCTGCCCTTTCATAATTGTGAGAGGATCATTATATCAAAAAATCCTATCTTTATGGAAATCGGCGTGGATGAAGCTTTGTTTTGATCACCCAACTTTTTAAAGTGTTTTTTGTGATGTTTCCCGTAATAATCAAATTTTTTTGTGTTTTCTAATTTTGAAATGTGTTTTTGCCAAATTAATTTCGTTTACATGTTTTAATTGTCGACATAATTATATTGCCAAGAAAACGATAAAATGAAAGAAAAGAAAGAGAGAGATAATTTAAAAAATGACCAAAAATCAAAAAAGGAGAAAAATTAAAAAAAGCAAAAAGAAGAAATGAAAAAAAAATCGAAAAAGTGAAAAAATAAAAAAAAATCTGTCAGACTTTCTTTTGGCATTTCAAGCAGCTTATAAATTGATTACGTATTGAAATTATGCAGTTCTATCTGAATAGAGAAGAAAATATCACATATATAACTTTGTTTACTAATTAATTAGCTCATTACTAATTACTTTTATTTCGGCACATTGTTAGAACTATAAGCTAAAGCCTTATAATTGTATTTTCTTTATTTCATTGTAGAGATGTTATCATTTTCAAATTTTGTCTGAATATTATATTTTAATTCCACTTAATATTTGAATATTGCTTAACTAATAATTGACACGATTTAGCACTCAGCTTCTTCGCTTCTACCTGCAAGTTTGAGCCTTCCTCTCCGCCTAGGAATCTTCACCGTTCCATCATTTTAAACTTCATACTCACTTCTCGCCCTCAATCCTCCAATCTAAAGAAGTATATTGGTCATCATTGAAATGAATTCAGACCAAATATGATCTGAAGTATGTAACAATATTGATTGATTTGATTATATGTGGCTAAAAATATGCAACGATTTTAATTAGTTTAGATCAAATATGATCGGAATTGTGGTAAATATTGATTGATTTAGAACAAATATGGTGAAAAGTATATAATGATTAATTTAAATAAAATAAGATCTATGCTATACAATAATTTCAATTTATTTCAAATATAACTTCAAGTGTGCAATAATTTTGAGTGATCTATATCGAACATAATCTGAAATGCATAGCAAGTTTGGTTGATTTCGATTAAAATGTGATTTGAAATGGGCAATAATTTTAATTGCTTAAGATGAAATGAGATTTGAAGCATGCGGAAAAAACTGATTTCAATTGCAGTTATGATTATTCATCGGTTTAGTTAGTACTTATAGCAAACTATTAAACTGCAATTCTAACTGCAAATTATTGCAGTTAATTTCAATGTTTGAAAGGATAAATTTCATAATATTTCGAATGTTTTTAAACTTTAATCACATTTATTACAATATTTCTCAAGTTGTTTGAGTAATTTGCAATGAATTTTTTAGATAATCAATTATGTAGCAAGAATTATATATTTGCTAAACTTTTTGATTCATCGATTTATATCATTAAACTTTTCAAATGCTGATAAATTGGTTTAATTAATCTCTTTCACTTAGCATTTACTAACCTTTAACCTCTTTCAGTCCGTTTGGTATTTGACGGTTGGCTGATAAGTATAAGTAATATTGTTATATGAGAGTTCCCTTATTCTACAGGGAGGTTTCTCGTAACTTTTTGAATCAAAATTTGTCTTTGAAATAAATAAATTCGACTTGTAGTAATATATATTCTTGGATGAAATTTGAAATAGATTATTTTGTATTGTATTCTTTTGTATATCTCTTTTTAAGTATTACAATATACAATATGTAATTACTTCTTATGGGAGAATGTCTGTATAATTGTTGTTTGTGATAGACAGAAGAAGTTATGAATGAAGTGATGTAATTTAGATTGTGACAAAAGGAGAAGTTACTGAGGTAAATTTAATATGTTGTTCGAATAAATTATATTAGTATCATTATAGAAGTCATTATCGATTCAGTTTGCCAAATATCGCCATCTATCGTATTCTTAATCCCTTTTGCTCTCATCAGACGATACTTATCAAAAGATTTTATCATTAGGACTTGAAATTGAATCATAGAATTTCTAAAAGATATTCAGTGTTTACTTACCTAAGCTGTTATTCAATTTTTATTTCCGTGAAGAAACATTATAAGATTTAAAAAGGAAGGAGGGTGAGGAAATTGACTCCAATTAATGTGACCAATCATTTCCGATCTAATAAATTTGGTAATTCATTAACTCAGTTTATAATTCACACCAATTTATAATTACATATTTGTTTAGCAGTTTTAGCACGATTTATATCTTTTTTCTCTAATTATCTCCTTCGTGTATGATTATGTTCGTTATGTTTAACATCATATTATAGGTTATCATTACTTATTTTTTCATTTCTTCATTGTAGAATATGGAGAACGAATTAAATATCCTGAATATTCTGATTTTCATATGCATTCTATTTGGTCCTCTGTGGATTATTTCTCCGAAATTCAGGTATTACTTCAAAGTAATCCTTTATACGATATGTCTGATGATGGCTGGAACAATTGGTACATGTCTGTCACTACCAAATGGAAGAACACCGAAAAATCATTGGCAAGTATCCGTTTTATCTTTGAGCTTCTGTGTAGAACAAAGTTCTTTTTTTTTCATTTATTTATTTCTATGTTCATTCATCTGATATATATCAACCAAGATCAAAATAATTAGTTTTAGTAAGCATAGTTCATGATATTGTACGATTTACTATTAGTAGATATAGTTAAAATTAGTGATAAGAGATATTTGATAATAATTCGAGTAATATCGAAACCTTTAGGAATCGGGGAAAAAAAAGGCTTTTTCATTAAAGAAATTATATCTGCAAGTCAATAACTTATGGCAGATTCTTTTTTCCCCATTTTTCTATGTTAGACTTCATAAATGGTATTTAAATTTGCAGAATTTCGATATACTCATAGGAATCATTAATACAGTTTTAACATTTAGCGCATATTATAAAATATTGTTGGTTAGTTTGAATTACTTTACATGAATAATTTAAAATATATATGTCGGAACACTTCATCATGACATGATAATAATATCAGTTGGATAATATCGAGGCAATTGAAGCTTCACGAAAGTCTGGAAAGCACTACTTCTTGTTGATAGATAAAACATATGATTCATGGAGGTTTGACGCTAGTATTGCGAACTTTTCTCAAGAACTCATTAAGAAATACACTGTCTAATGATATTACATGTACATGAATCGCACTATTTAAGGCATACGTTTCGCATTTTTCAATTATTAACATTTTGGTGTGGCATATCTTACGAAATACGCAATCGAAATTTCATCGAAGACGATAATTCATTTATTATTGTTGCAAATCATCAAACTTTGCTCGATGTTTTAAGTATGATTTATGCTTAATAATTCTTTTCTCATTCTCTCACCACTTAAAAACTGATTAAATTGTTCGACAAGTGAAATGTAAGAAATTTAGGATAAAACTAGGACTTAGAATTAGGGAAGTCAGAATTTAATTTCAGGTACATCTTAGCGAGGAAGTTTTGATTAATGAAGAAGTCATTAGTTAGATGGAAAACTCCCAGCACATCATTTTACTGCATTTCAAAGGCCATATTTTTGCAGGTTATATTCGAAATGTTCAAGAAATACTACTACCGTCTGCTTTCTTTGACATAGCTGTATGGCGATAGTTCGTACAGCTTTCAGGTTGCTGATGTCGTTTAAAAATCTAAGGGGTTGGGCCTATGTAGTATTTTAACATTCTAGGTTTACGTATCCAACACATAATTTGACTAGGTAACAAGTAAGATTCCATCTTCTGAAGTGTGAACAATATATTTTTTTTTCTCCAGCTTTAATATATAAATGTTACAAATAGCCATATTTTTCAGCTTTAACCCATGTTTGGCCTGAAAACTGTGTTGTTTTATTGAAGAGTAGTTTGAAATTTATGCCCGGTTTCAATATTTGTGCATATCTATGTGAAGCTATTTTCATCAACAGATTCAGCAAAGCCGATGCGCACAAATCAATCAGACAAGCAATTAATGCAATACGAAATTGTGTAAGTTTTCGGATTGGTTCCACTTCCAGCACATGACTTTTTTTTTCTTTTTATCACCGAAATTCAAGAAATTCCATAATTAAATAGAATAATTCTTATTCATAACAGTTTCCTCATCGGACCATATCGAAGATAATGTTTGAATTCATGCTTTATATGGCTACTACCCTGATTTGATAGAAATTCTTTTCACTTCGTTTTTTCTTTTTGGATAAATGCTAAGGTGTAAATGGAAGCAGAAAGATAATTTGCTGCCATGAAAAACATTATACTTTATTCTTTAAGTAGTTTTTGCTGAAACTCATTTCCATGCATAATCTCAGAGAAAGATATGGATATTTCCGGAAGGAACAAGAAACTCGAATAGTTCGATGCTCCCGTTTAAGAAAGGTGCTTTCATTATAGCGCGTGAAGCCAACGTATGTCGTTTTCGTTGTCGTAGTTTTTTTTCTTTTTTTTGTAAACTGATAAAGTCGGTATTTTTTAAATGCCTTAAATGAAGCTTTGTTTATTCAAAAGTCCCTTCATCATTTTTGATGAATGAAGTTAGGGAAGTGGATGCTTAATTATCAAGTTAATATCATTTCCGATTTTCTGACACTACTTCTTAATGATATTTTTGTAGGTTCCAATCGTCCCATTAGTAATTTCATCATATCAATCATTTTATCGAAAAGTAAGCTTTTTATTTAATTTTTTCAAAAATAAATTCTGCTACTCGTTATGTCTGTTTTAATCATTTGAAATGTTTCGTTTCCTATATCTTAAAATCATTTGAAATGTTTCGTTTCCTATATCTTAAAACTAAGTAGACTTTTTCGAATCTATTTCAGGCTGATTATAAATTTGACTATGGTGGTCGTATAATAATTGAAATTCTTCCGGCAATTGATCCGTTCGCCTATTCTGATATTGACAGTATGAGTGAGGATTGTCATAAACAGATGGGAAATGTTTATCGAAAAATAAGCGACGAATTATGTTCAAAATAGGAGATAGTCTCGATTCTTTTTTTATTGTATTATTGTGTATTATTGTATTATTTCGTCTTATCCTTTAATATTTTATCATATCATTTCGTATTTCATTGTATTATTATTGTATTGTCTCGAAAGAAATCATTTTATTGTATTGGTTTGTTTCAAAAGAATTAATCGTGGCCTTGAAATGATTCGCCAAGTGATTCGCTACTATAATCTGATAATAGCTTAAAGGGAGACACATTGATCGGAAAATTATTTCTGGTGAATTTCGCTTTCTTATATAAGCAACTCCTTAACTTCCTGAAAGATTACCTAAATATTAAGGATGCTACTTTATAAAAGGTTCTTTTTTCGCTATTTCACCAAAGTTCGCTTCAGTGGTTACGATTCTTATGTTTACGTCAAGAGAAAATGATACGGTCTATTTCTTGATAAGAATGAATTTTGATATTAACTTTCCCAATTAATTTCTGCTTACATGTTTTGATTTCACTTTGTTCTTCTACGTTTATTTGAATAATTTGGAAAATGAATTGAAATAATCAAAGAGCAATCAATAAATTGCATAAGGTTCAATCATCTGAAGTATTTATATCATAACATCTTTCAGTAGAGGGTTACAGTAACATCTTTTTTTATGAACTTCAATTTCGCATTATCGGAATTCAGAATATTAACAAGTTGAAATATGTTGAAGTACTCATTAATTACTCATTTTCTTCAATCCGATACTCTGTACTTTACATACGGTGGATTAATTTCTTGAAATCCACCTTTCATATGCAAATGCATGCTGTTGTCCTATTTGATCGAAGTTTAGTCTTTTGAAGATGATGTTTTACCCCTTTAGTTTTACAGTGAATGATATGATTAAATCGACGCAATGATTAAAAAACTGCTATAATCTGATAATAAGAAAAGGAAGTAAATTTAGCAAAGAATTATTAAGAATAAGTCGGAAAGTCAATTGTTTTCCTACCAGTCCTTATTTCTTCCTCTTTGGATATTTTGGTTGTTGCCATCCATCAATTTACCCTGGCGGAATGCTACTCACATTCTTACCACATGTTGTCCTTTAAATCTGAATCCTATTGAAGTGTTATAATTGATGAATTCCAGCACAGTCAAAATATGAAATTCTCAATTTTTATATTATTTATTTATTTGTTACATTGAATTTATTTAGTAGGCATAATCTTTTTTATCTTTAAAAATTAATCGCTGAGAAGAGATTTTGAGAGAGATTTCAAGAAATTATGCGTCATATTTCAATAAGCTATTATATTAACGAGAATTGTAGTGAAGCTAAACGACGCTACGTTAATATTACTTCTTTTTTTATTTGTTGAGTTCCTTTTTCTTCACTGTACTCTAATTAACCTCTTTTAACACTTTTTTGAGCGTAACTTATTTTATAAGCCTATTATTCTTGCTGGTAATATTTGAAGGAATGTTTGTCGGCGAATTAGGTTATATTAAGCCTATTAGTTCTCTAATTTATAGAGTTCCTTTATAGATTAATGTATTTATTTCGTAAAAGTACCGATTTTATTTTTTTTTAAAATAGCATATAATTTTATTTGTTTAGGGAAAGAATTTCATTCACCGTTAGATTTGTTACTTTTATTATTTATTACTTAACAAATTGATCGAAAACTGAAATAGTTGACATATTGAGTCGATTTATATTCATTTCATCCAGTTGATCGAATCGGACTTGAAGTTACTTATTCGACGTACTTCGTTGTATTTAGTAACAAAATCATATTTTCTTAAATCACTTTTGGATAAATTCTATTCTATAATTAACTTACAATTTAATTTTTTTTATGACCTACAAAATGTGCTTACAAACACATAATTGTGAATGATTTGTCAATAATGGAATTGATTAATTTTCATAATTCATCAATTCGGGGGTGATTTGCTTGGATGTAAATGATAGTAATGTAGTACAACATCGTAATATATGGAGACAATCTTCATTAGCCAATACAAAGATTACAAAGGTTGCAATTGCATATTGAAATAATGTCAATTCCTGGTTTTTAGCTATATACATATGTTTGTGGAGTGAGAATGATTTACAAGAAGCATATTGTAAGCATGGATAACAAAGCCTATTGTTGTGCTATAATCCTATCATATGCAAGGATGATAAAAAGTCAAATAATTTATGTTACACATTAAATTACTGATTTGTCGAATGTGAATGTTTCTACAACACGTATTCGTAAAGGTTAATCCCAATAATGATTTAACCAACATCGATTTGAAAATGTCTTGTAATGAACACAAAAATTCGCAAAAAAAGGCTAATACAGTAAGAAGGGAATTCATAATGTTCAAGTAAATTATTTATTTTTATCTTTTTAGATGCGAATTTGCCTAGCTGTATATTGTGAGAATTACAAATTTCCCATGGCATGCATCAGTAGCTAAAGCATATGAATAAAATCCTGTTTTAATCAGCTTATTATGTGAAAATAACTGTTGATAATAACAAAATCTATAAAACTTGAATACCATCACGAAGTTAACTATTTAATCATATCTCTGTTTGCGTTTTCAGTTTTGTAAGCGAACATTAAGTTCAGCGTATTGTTATTATACAAGTTAACAACTGTTGAAGCAAAAACATTAGGAAGTATTTTAAGCAGCTTGCGTTTTTTCTCTGGACATTTTCCAGATATTCATGAAGGCTTATTCGAATAATAGAAATGATCGGAGTTAATTTGAAATTGCATTTGGACCGAAGTAAAATCATACACTCAGTGATAGTTATTACGAATGCAAATATAGTTAAATAATATCGCTGTTTTGAGTTATTAGAAGAGAAATAGGAAAGAAAATGAAGTCATTTCCAATGCTTACTTATCAAAGCAACCATTTATTTCATTCTCCTTCTTGTCTTTAAATATTAATCATTTCTTATTTTACTTTTTAGGAAAAAATTCTGTCGTTTATACTCATGAAAATCATTAGTGCAACCAAACAATGCTATTATTAGTACTCCCCGTATGTCACTGGATGATTTAAAACTTGTCAAATGAAAATTCAAAGGACTTGTCATATAACATCCTCAATTTCATTTCATATTCACCCAGTTGCCTAGAAATGATGTATGATATATATATTAATATAGTTGCTAATTAGTAGATCAAGCTGTTAATTAAAGATGATTTATTGAAGCTGCTGCTGATCAGACTTTCGTAATTGCGTTATCTTGCTTTCAATTCTTACAGATATTTCTTTTCTTTCCATTTATGAATTAAATCATTAATTTCCTTCTTTGATATGCGTTTGAATACATATATTTATAATTGTGCCTGTCATATAAAAAGAGGCCTTAATTTTTTTCGTTGTAGATTTATGAAGCAGTAAGTAAAATTTTCAGACTCATTATAATTATGGATTTATGTAAGGAAGCAAATGAGCTGGCTCACAGTGTCGTATTCAACATTGTTCTCCTTACTGAGATCATCATATCAGCGATAGCGATTATTGTTGAAATATGGGTACTGTTTAAAACAACAAATCACATTTTAGTACATCAAAATACTCGGATTTTGATTACCGTACACCAGCTATGCCTTATTTTTCATTGTATCACAAGGTACGAATTAAAATTTTACTATTTTTTTTGTTTTCATAGTCACCTACAAACAAAAATAAAAGTGGCAGTATGTTGATAAAATCAGACAAAGAACTGATAGTTTTCATCTTTCGTTTGCACACATTGTTATAATCGTAAAGAATTTACCACTTTATTATAGAATATTTGGCCATATGTATGTATTAGTGGCATATCAGAAGACCCATGTTGATCAGTGTGGGTATATGATATTTCCATGGGAATGTTTCATGTTGAAAATGCCGGCTTCTGTAACATTATTTGTGAATGCAGCTTCGATACCTGCAATAGTTACTGAGCGAGCTATCGCTACCTGCTTTTCAACGAGATATGAAAAGTTTGGAAGAAGTATCGCTGTTATTCTTGTCATAGCACAGGTACGAAGAATTTTCTTCAACCATTTGAATACACCCAATTTAATTTTTTTACGTATTTCTAAGATAATCAATGATTTGAAAACTTTTTATAGCATAATTTTTGATTCCTCCATGTGTTTATAAAATGTATGAAGACCAACTTCACGTATGCTTCGAATAACTTGACTAAACAGCTGGTGGTAAAAAGTTAAGATTATCCGAGGGTTGCAAGATGAACATTTAAATGTTCAACACATAATTTGAAAAGTAATCTATAATTTTAATGTGGAAAAAAATCATAATTAAGGTATTTTAGTTAACCATTGGTATTGGAAGTTTCTCATTTATTATTGGCGATTATAAAATGCTCAGTTCGGAGAAGATAGTTTACTGTTGGATGAAGAATGCGAAAAATGTGTTAAAAACCGTTATGGTCTTCAGTTTCTTTGTGATCATACATTTCGTCTCCACATTGATTTTTCCAATTTTATATTGCATTAATAAGGCAATTTTTCAATTTTCCATTTACAAATAAATACATCCATCAGTAAATTAATTAATGGACGAAAGTGTTATTTCATTTTAAATCTTTATGGAGAAGTTGCTACGGCATGCTTCACGTAATCTGATTAATATGTTCCAAAAATATTCACGTGACCTTATTTATAATAAAGGATGAATGCATTAAGAAGTTAACTGTTCAGGATAATATGACACTGATTATATTTTTCCGCCCTATTATCTTCAATGAACTTTTGACATTAGTCATTATTTACCGATTCTATTACATCACTGCGGTTAACATTTTTAAAAAAATGAGCGAGGAAGGTTCGAATATCTGTGAAAAAATAATTTTATATTTCTGGATTTAAAATTTAGAAATAAGCTATAAGCAACGTTTTCAGTTATCTTTTGCCTTAACTTTCATCTCGTTTGCATGTTAATGCAAGAAATCATAGATTTCATCATAATAAATTTCAGAAATTTCACCGAAACAAAATTCATGTCAATTTATCACAACGCTATCAAATTATGGAAAATATAAATTCCCTTCAAACACTATCACCAATGGTGGCATTTCAATCTCTATTTATGGGACTTTATTTGAGTGCAATGTTGGTGTATTCTGCTTTCGACTTCAAATTTTCTCTAAAACAGGCTGCTATCTATGTGGAATGTATGTTTTCTGCTTTACAGTTTTAATCAAAATTCTAATATTTATAAAATATGTAAGCATGGGCAAATGTTAGTATGCAGAAATGAAGTAAAACTTGAATTATTAGTAGTGTAAGTTTAAAAAATATTCATACGCGCGAGTTCTGTGCGAAATTTTATCGAAATTTAGGTGTACAACAAACTCCGCTATACGCGTTATCTTTACCATTTGCTATATTTTGGACCGAAAAATATATCAGGAAAGTTATTCAGAGAAATCGTCAAAAAGCTGTGGAATTAAAGGGCAATGAAGCAGCTAATCATTACTTTGTATGTATTTTTGTTTTATAGAATTTTCGTTTAATTTTCAAAAACTGAGATCATAGAAAGGATCGCCCAGCATATTCTCAAAGGAATACAAAAATTTTAAATCTATTTTTAAAAAAACCTTAGTCAGTGATGAACTGAGATAGCAAAATCTGTTTGAAGTTCCAGTTTTCTATTTCAGAAGTTTGTGATAAGCAGAAGAGGATGAAAAAAGTGGAAAAGGTGGTGGGGGAAAGTTAGAAGGACAAGCTGGAGAATCAAATGCTAATTTAGAAACGTTTCAGTTAAATTTTATAGCTCACATTAAGATAAAATTCTAATAATGTTAAAAGATTTCCGAGATATCAACATTTCTATATTATCCGCAACAAATGCCTAATTTTATTTAGTGATTGGTGGATCTTAAAGTACCATACCTTTAAAAATGTTATTTTGTATTATTAATTACCAACAAATTATTGTTGATTTGAAAATATAAATGGAACGACCATTCAGATATTTCTTTGCATGATATGAATTGTTATGGCTTATCTTCTTAAATTTTTCGAATTTTGCATTTTTTTAAAAATCCATTTCATAATTGGATTTTGAAAATATAATTTTTATTTTCCAGAAAATTTTCGAAACACCTGCAGGAAGGCATGCTTGAAAGTTGCAAAGATCATTTGGGTACTTTTAACAGTATACCAGCGGTTGAATGTACTTGAAAGGATTTGAAAATGCTTAAAATCTTACTGGTAGCACATATTTGCAATAAATGGAAGTATTTCCATTTGAAGAATTTTTGATACAAATATTTTAATATAACTTATAGTTTATGAATGTTTTGATGTTACCTTTCTGATTCATTGAAATTATTTCTCGTATATCCTAGTTCAATTTATATAGTGCTGGTCGAACAATCCAACTTTATTTTAACATGAGTGAATCAAGAAATTGTTCCGTAATCTTCTTTCTTTTTCTTTTTCTACATCCTTTTTTTTTCTTTTGCATAAATAAACACTAATGAGAACAATTTAAAGTAATATATAAAACGGTCTTTATATATTTCGAATTCAGCTGGCACCCATTCAAAATGTTTGTGAAGAAATCAGAAGTTCTAACATGTGCAGAATAATTTCTGAAAAAAAAGTAAAATTCTTTTCTTTGTGATAAGATAGAAATAGCAAAAATAATATTTGTACTTGACCAGGCAACAGAGTAGTTAGTTCTTTTTTAATTAATAGATCTATACTTAATCATTAAGGGGAATTTGTTTTCTTTCGTGAAAATATAGGCCTTCTCTCTGCGAATAAATTGATTCTCATACTATGTTAGATTTATGAGAAAAGCTTTTTTTTATATCTATAGAATTCCTGTATGAGGTATACATGTCGATTATAATAATATACTGATTTTGATCATGTACTTAATATTTGCTATATCTATTGATCTTTCCTTTATCTTGTTTATAAAACTCCAAATGAATGAATTTGATTCGAATTAGATATAAATCGAATGGATAAATTAGTGGAAAATTTTTTATTATTTTGAAAACTGAAAAGAAATTTGGTAGAAAAAAGTAAATATGCAAATGTGGAAGCAATAATAAATTTAAGAAACATTCGGAGAAGTGAACAGATAGTTTAACAACCGAAGATGAGTAAATTTATTGAATTAAGGAATGATTTATGCTCAACATTAACAGAGCTCATCTTTTGATGAACAAATACAAATAATATAACGGATATTCATAGAAAGATTGATATCAAAATGATAACAAAATGATTTGGCAAGTAAAGTATTACAGGATCAATCCACTAGAATGTAACATAAAAAATAAGGCATACTGTAGTGGTTATGCTGTATTTTCTTGAGAAATTGTTTGAAATTCTGTAGTGGGCAACAATATTTGAAAAGAATTATGTTTATTGATCTTCGAACATGTAAAAGGCAGTCTTTAATGAATTAATGGATATATATCAGTTGAATTTTGATTGAATATGTAATTGAATAAATCTTATTTTAGTCCAGTTTTTCATGCTACATCTTTGCAAGCTCTGATTATAAAAAAACTATAAAAAAGAATAAAAGAATTCAGGTGAATGATGATATTGGAGGCTTCTAAATCAATCAATACATTTCTCGAACATACGGATATTCAATTCCCATCGATAATTGATTCATCCAAGTTGTTCGATTACCAATATTCGATAAACTACGTGCTGTTGAATCGGTTAGTGATCGTACTGGTAACGATGCTGTCGGTCCAGAATAAGCACTGCAAAAGGAGTTTAATGGTTACTTTAAGTAGCTTATAATGAAGAATTATTCGTCTTCTTTCCTATGGATAACTTAGCAGAATCACTCAAGGTTTCGTAATACATTCAAGATGAACTAGAGATTTTAATTAGTTTCTCAGGTTATTTTTCCGTTCCTTTTTGTTGTGATTGGGATTTTTAAGATTATTGGTATGAAATATAATACTTTGAATTTTACAAATTAATTTCGAATAATACGAATGTCTTCATGACATTAAACTTCTAATTTATTGCAACTACTGAATAATATGAGAGTAACTCTATCTAAATCTGTTATGCAATACTGTTTACCTGTATATGCCAAAACTGTATGGAGCTAGCTTTTTGTAAGCAGCTATTCGTTTTAAAGTAAATATCAATCCAATGAGACAAATAATTGATAGCATTGAAAGAGATAAGATAAGGATAAAGATTGGTAATGGTATGATAGCATTGTTAATAAGACATTGCTCCACTTTCTTACCATTTACTGCAAAAAAATAATAGAACGCACAATGAAATCAACGTGAGGAAAAACATTATTCTGATGACAGGATTATTTATTTGGATTCTGTTATTTTACATTTTTGAATTCAAAGAAATATTGATAGCAAATATTTGTCAGATTATATGAATTGTATTTTGTAGATTATATGAAATAAGAAAGAAGTACTTCAACCTTCATTGCTTTCCATATCGTCCAAAATAGTTAATGGTCGTGTTAATGCAATTTCATTGATAGCATTTTGTTTTCGAAGTACTGTAGCATCGTAATCATTTTCTAGTTGACGTCTATGTCGAAAACGAAGTCGTTCAGCAGTTAAATTTGAGTTGCTGATTCGTTTGAAACATTTCTAAAAAGATATTAAGAAATTTAGCTTTCAATAAAATATGATGAAAATTTTTCTGTCTATCAAAGAAAGATTACTTTTCAAAAAATTTCTTTTTGCAGTTTTATAATTCAGAATTTTTTTCTCTGAATGAAATCAATTTAGTACAACGTATTTTTACATAGTGCATCCCGTTTAAAAAAAAAGTAGTCCAACATTAATTATACAGCCCAATTTTTAACTATTTAAATTAATTCAAACCAAAGTCTTGTCATTTTTATTACGTTTTTAAGAAAAGAAGTTTCCCGATCTCAGATAAAGTTGATCACTTTCAGAAAAAGAGAAATTGCCGTTTAAAAAAGGATAAGCATCGTCTTTACCATTGAATAAGTAATAATTAATACCTGTGCACATTCTTCAGTAGTGAGACATACTTGGACGGTACAATGAGCAAATACTGTCGATTGATTGCCGAAACGAAATGTTTTAAATTTCGAAAAATACACCTCTTCATTGACGTTTGCTAGTGGATCTATTATTTCACTCATTTCGTCTACCGGACAGCTTAAGAATTGTAAAACCGAATTTGCATAAGCGTTCATAAATTTTGTTAGTCATTATTTCAATGAATAAAACTTGCTAGGGATATTTTGTCCACTTAATGAAGACTATTGATAGCTCGAATTTAAATTTTGATATATATAGACCAATGATTAATGTAATAATTTATTATTCTCAATTCATATATGTATTAAAGCTTGTGGATGTTATCAACCTGCTTTGGACAAAAGTTAAATGCTTTGCATCAGGTGATGACATATCCTCTCGATCAGAAAACATGCATTCTTTGGGACTAATCCCACGATAAGCTTCTGAAAATTATTGCAATTAAAAGCTGATTCTTTCTTCTTGTTATCTCTTGAAATCATCTCATTTCTGAATCCATGAATTAGTGATAAGTGATTCGTGCTAACTAATAATTTTACACAACGTTATTGTATTTAAGCTAATTATAGCTCTCGCAGACTATTGAAGACACTCGAAATTGTAATGATATCGTTGATAACAGCAATAATAGTGATGATAACAATGTGGAGTGGTAACAGATAATAATGACTTTTAGAATTTTCTAAATTTTAAATTTAATCATTAACTTACTATCCGGTGAAAGAGCAACATAAAACTCAACGATATCACCAAATTTAGCAGCTCGTAGAGGCCGTCCATCAATGCTACGAAAGATCATTTCAACTTTAGGCTTTGGCTTTCCACCAGTCGATGCAACTACTTCATGACCACTGTAATTTATACTTTTGTTATGTAATGGACAGATAGAATATTTTTAAGATCTCCAACACTTATAATTTATAGGTATAAAGAGCCAGGAATTTTGTTGATTTGCTAGAATTTCTTTTTTCTCTGCAAAGGTTTTAGAGTGAGAAGAGAAAAACAAGTGCAATTTCCCGGATTGAATGCACAATTTGTGCTTCATCACTTTTAGCACTATTTGTTGAACGTTTACAAATGCATGCGAATATTCGGCTTTTCCGAAATATCAATTATATTGCACAAAATTAATTAGTTTACAACATATATATACCTTTGCGATTCAATCAAAATTTCGATAAAATTGTATATAATTAAATGGTTAGAATTGGATATTGAAGATAACCTGGATATGTCATTGAATCGTATAGTTTGTACACTTCTGGTATATAAGCAGAATACGTGATTAACACGTATAGTTTTCGATGGTGTAATATCGGCATTGTCTTCAAGCGCTATTGTTGTCTCAGCATTACGATAATTTGGTTCATAAAAATTTCGGAAATTTTTTCAAATCCAAAATAAAATGAAGCAAAAAAGACGAAAGTTGAAAAATCTTTTAAATTGTAAAAAAATTTCGATCAAGAATTACAAGTAAATTGAATTTTCTCTCCAATTTAAAAGGTTTTTAATTTCTTATATTGCATAGCAAATTCAATTGTATCTAATCAACTGCCGAAGTTAAAATTTCTTTTTATAACTTTCTATTCCAGTACTATTTTTTCTGAAATAATAATTAGAATTTATGCAATGCAAGTACTATGCATTGAAAGATTGCAAGAAGCAAATGCAATACTTATGATAGAAACGAATGCTTTGTCTTAAAACGTAACAAAAAGTTTAGACACAATTTTTTTAATTTGAAAATATCTGCAAATGCTGGAAGAAATTTTGCTACGAACCAGATCAGTTAAATGTACATCACAGTGATCGCCATATGGAATTGTGAAATTATAATTAACCAAATTCCTTTTTTTCATTGCTGTACCGCAGGGTGGGCGAGTTTTATGTCCATAAACGTAAACAACTGGTTGCGCTTTTGGATCTGACATCCAGCGTTGGACATCTGGATCAGTCTTATTTAGAACCACATTAATAGCATCGGCAGTACAGGAAACTTCTTCAACTGAAACAATGCAATTATAAAATTAACCAATAAATCTGGAAATAAGTGACCGAAAAGATATTAAGTAAATTTGATATGAGTTGAACATCTTTTAGCTAAGAGTAATTCACTGGTAAATAGTTGGATGTTGGATATTTCAAATGATATTCTAGAGAATTATTGAGCGAATGAATTCTAAAAAAAAAAAACGAAGTTTTCCTAACACAATTAAGCTTTTTCCTTTTTCGGCATTTGAATATAGCATCTGAAAAGAAGAATAAATGATGGAGATCTATGCAAAGCTTCAAAAGATATGCAGATTTCATCAGTGCTAAGAATAGATAAAGTTTAATTAATTTATTTATGGAATGCAAGATGAAAGAGAGGATTCGTTTTCACAAACACTCATATACATCTTGCATTGAGCATTCAACTGGACTTCACAACGCTATGGGTAATTCGAAATTTGTAAAGCGATAAGAATTTAGCGCAAGATTTAAATTATGCATTCGAAAAATTTTTCTTATATCAGTTTTTTATGCAATAAATCAAAAAATTTACAATAAAATTTTTTAAACGTGCTGAACTGTACTATATAATATATTTTTTTTTAACATACCAAAACCTTCGGCATTAACAGCAGTTGTCAGTACTAATATCGTTGTTAGCACCCTTATTACTACCATGATTTTGTCGCTCTGAAATATTTGGATGGTTACCTAGACAAAACAAAAAATTTATTTCTAAAAGTTACACATCGAAAATACAAAATATAAAAAAATACAGAAAAAAATTGAAGGTGGTTGATTCTTTATAACTGAAATAAATAAGAAAGTGATTGTTGTTAACGTTTTGAAAATATTCAATACTGGAATCATGATCGAGAACTAAGTATAACATCAACATTTCTGTCAAATAATTTTTCAAATTTATTTTCGAAAAGAAAACGTTAACAAATATATAGTACTGTTGAAGATTTTGATGATTGTTTCATATTCCAGTTACACTGTTCTAATTATTTTTCCGCAAAACTGTATTCCACTTCATTCATACATTATCTTTGGAAAACAAGAATTTGATGGAATATATTATGTTTTGCATAAATTAGCTATTCCATTATTTTTTTCAGGAACTATTTCATCCCCTTGGAAAGATAAAAAAGGAAACATTTAAAAAGAAAAAAAGTTAATGAACGACGAATAGTATAAATTGCATTCTTTATAATATGTCATCGTTTGGGTAACTCATAAACTATGCATAGGTAATTATTGTGGCAAATGCTTTGGTGCATTGCACCTGTTCTTCACGCTTTTCATTTTCTTTTCGATAAGATTTCCGACCAAAAATTGAGGCTCACTTTCACCAATTTCTTATTATGAATTGATCTTTTATTGCTAAATTTAAAAATATTATTATTGATTATTTCCTATTTAAAATATATATAAATATTGAAACTATATTTTCTTTTTCCTTGGAGAATTTGGCAATTATTTGGTAGATCTCGTTAGCAATGATACATTGTGAATTAAAGAAATTAGAATATTATTTGAGGAAGACGAACTTATTTCTTATAGTTCAGTAAGTAACAAATCACCTCATACAGAATCGCTGTACTAACAGAGCACTTGGAAGTAGTATTTCAATTTATTTGAATTTATGAAACTGAAATTCCGGCATAGAAAAAGAATCGAAAATCACTATCTTATTACAAAGCGAAGCATACCATTAAAATTACCAAAAGAAAATCTATAAACTAATCAATAATTTAAAAACATTCCACTATTAGATGAAAAACATGAAAGTGATGGTGAAAAATGGGTAGATTTTTTTCTAAGAAAAAAAGAAACACTTCGATTAAAATTATCATATTGGAAACCCCAACGGTTTATTTCATTTTTGATAAAAAAAAAATTTATATATGAAAATGAAGTGGTAATGATTTTTGCAGTTTATTAGTAGAAGCGTTTCAAAAAAAAACTAAAAAAAAAAGTGAAAATGATGGGTGCTATATGGCAAGGACAACATTTGTCTATTATCGCCGGTCACCCTATGGATCTGGAAAATAAATTTGACGGGTGGTTCATTTACTCAAAACCGATAATGTATTGTATGTATGAATACTGGTCATTGTGAGGATATATGCACGATGAGGACATTTGGGTACAAGAGACAGAGGGGTTCAAAGTAAATGATTACATCTGGTCCTTAGCGACCAGTACCATTACTCCATTGGTTACTACGTTTAGGTGATACTACAACCGCATAGTATCTAGAAATTTAATGCTGTTTTTGTTGCTACGCTAAATAATAATGAGTAATAAAAAGCATATGTGAACATCCGTAATTACCATTTGATTTTTCATTCTTAATTTTTTAAATTTCAGTAAAAATGAAATCGAATTGAAAAATTAAATAACTATACTTCTGAGATCAGTAATATTTATTATGTTTTAGATAATAATATGTTCTGTCTGAACTATTTTGGAAAAAATATTAGAAACAGCAAAATTATACGAAAATTGCAGACGAATGCAACTTTGATAAAATAAAGAAAGCCAATATCTAAAAATAACGGGTCTATAATAGAGTGGAAATTCTTATGCTTCGATGAATATCGACAGTCAGCTATGTTAGGGATGGAGAATTAATTTTGACGCATGGTTGAATAAGATATTTTAACCTTAATGAGCCTCTCACAGATTAATTAGCATGTCGATGTTAATTAAGCCGTGGATGTAATTAATACCTATGGTCCCATATAACAATGATTAAAAGTGCTCGAAAAGTGTTCATAATTTATTTGTAATCGATGGAAACTAGAAGAGATCGTAAAAGAAAAAGAATGATATTATTTGCGGTATCCTTTTAAAGGGTACTCTATGAATTTACTTGAATTATCACCCTTCTAATGACCTTTACCTTTCATATTAAATGAATATCATCCAGTTTTCCATGTTTAGCCTGCTAGAAAGCTGAGGATTAATCATTTTCCCTGACTACTCCAATATCCAAAGCAGAGAAGTAATAACAAGTTCATGCAAGGTTATAATTTATTGGATAATCAGAGAATATCAGAATTTGCATAATTGTAGAGTGAAATGGTACGAACTTGCTTTTCTCCATCCAAATGATTGCGTTCTACTAAAGAGCTCTCGTTTCAAGAAAAGCGGTCGAGTGGTATCAACTCAAATGGATAGAAAAGCGAGAGATGGAAAAGGGCTATAACCTTGAAGAATTGATATATTTGTTGTTAGGTCAAACATAAATAAACTACATTTATTTTATTACAAGATATAGCGAAAATATTTCATGTTACATAAGAACCAGGAAATATTAAAGATATCAATTCGTATCACAATAATGATATTGATATAGTTTCATTCTAAGATTTTACTATTTTAAATTCATATTCAACTTGAAATTTTTTGAGTTTGATTAACGCTTTACTTTGCAAATATAAATAAATATCATTTTCAACCGTCAAGATATTACTATATCAACATAATGCATATCTGTGGGAAATGAAAGTAATAAAATCATTAAAAATTCATTTCTTCAACGACAAACAAATGTCCATAATTCTTCCAATATTTGATAACTTCAAATTTATATTAATTGTTTTATTTCATATTCGTCATTTTTTCTAACACACCAAAAACATCAAAGTTTCAGCTGAAAATTTGTCGAATTAAATTTCAGCTTGCTATTTATGTTCAAAATATAGGCTTAATGGGAAGCAATATATGAGAATATAGTAATTACAATCGTGAATTTCTCAATTAAATATAGTAATCACTGCCATAAAATTCTCAAATTACTATTCTTTCATTATTTTCGTTGCAACGTTTATAAGATCTTCGTAATAATCAAAATTTCTGATGACCTCATATATTTGTAGTAATCGAGGAACTACGGTATTAGAGTTTATAATGATCTAAGGTAATTCATAAATATCAAAATTTATGGTATTCTAAGATATCAATTTAATAGTTGAAATCTTATATTTTATTGTTTTTTAATTTGATCTTTTAACTCATTCCCTATTATGCATATATATTGTGGATGCATCGTGTTTTTTTTTGTTCGGCACAGTAAGCTTCATGAATTTAACTTTTTTGCTTTGAAAAACAATTCTTCACTAAATGTTGGGACTGAAACTTTTTTAAGGCTGCCAGATTAAAAGTAACAATTAAGCAGCAACATTATCCATTATTTGAATCAATATAGACATATTTTCTATTTATTCATTTGACACAGTTTAATTTAATGGTATTTCATCCAATTTCAAAATTCCAATATTTATTGATTAGGTTACAGCATAATAAGATTTGATGATGACAATTTTAGTGTTACGTGAAATATTTGTTCGAGCAATTTTAAAGAAAATAACTTTATAAAATATATAATATCATCGAATTAGGATAAATAATTGAAAAATTGTATTTATTTAAATAAGTGCAATAATTTTTAAATTATTAAACATCATAAATTCAATTATTACATATATTATAGTTGATATTGGAATTTCCTATTATTCAGATTTTCCTCCCTCACCTTATGTTACATGAGAGGGAAGTTTTCAGATTTTTGTTTGGATGAAATAATTAAATTTTGCAAATAATAAGTGAATATTGTAATTTAGCTTACGATTAACTGTTAGAGATTTATATCATTCAAACTATCCTTAGTATTTGGTGCTATGAAGGTAACTGTGGATAGACTGATAATATCTTGGGATAATTCATTCATTCAAGTACCAATGTTGTTGTTATTGTTACTGTTATTGATCGTTTGTGATATCAAATCCATGTTTAATATTTCGACATTCTTTTCTAATTTCTCTTCATTCAACATATTTCTAATGTTGTTTTCATTGATAACCGCCGCATTTTTAGCATTCGATAAAGCTGCAATGAAAGACAAATAAACATTTATAATAAAAGTTTGGTGAATTAAAATATTACATATCTCAAGAGAAAAAATATTGATTAAATGAATCTTTTGTGACAATAAATTATTACCTTGAAAACTTAAAAAACTAGTATGAGAACTTTTTAAGTATTCCTAATAGCAATTTCTATACCAGCTACATTAAGCTTTCTTATTATCTTAATAAACATTTCAGAAATACTATAATTTTAGTACATAAAGGATTGTTTTCACCAAACTTTTACAATTATCATTTTTATAGTAGTCTGGATATATTTACCTATCTTCTGATTTCGATACTTAACTATTCTCTATTCTTTGTGATTTTTTTTGCTCGGTAATATTTATTAAAGATCGCAATCAATTTGTATTGCTAAATACGGAACGAAACAACAATTTAAAGAAAATTTTTACAGGAAGAAGGATCATTGTAAAGTCTTTTCCTGGTACTATCATCGATGAAATCAGCTTTCAGTTGAACCAAATGGTGTTGAGTTTTTTGTAAAACTCTTGAATACTTCTTTGAACATGATTGATTTAACTACAACAAACTTCTTTTAAAAAACTATACATTTTCTTTTTTGCTTATAATTTTGGTAAAGATTTGCAAAAAAATTCTTTTTCTTTTGTGAAACAAGTAAAACAATAATAGAAATTAACCTGCCGGTTAAGAAGACCATATAGAATAAAATTTGATGCAGAATTAATATATGGCAATGCATGCACCCCATACATAAAATAAATGAATGATGAATTAGGCATTTGGAATTCTGGTGGTGGGAATATTTCGAGGTAAAGTAAATAAAGTACCGATATCCAATATGGTGTCCTGAAATTCACTGCCAAATTTAAAAGGTCTTTTTCAAATTTTTTCCTTAAAGTTATTAGATGACATAGCAAACAAGCACAATTAACTGCTAAACAACTAACATATGCATTGTTTCGTTCGTTCTTTTGTTTTTAATCTATTTTGAAAAATATTAGTGTAGCATTTCCACAAACTACAGAAGAGGGCGATGGAAACAAGCTTGTAACTTATTATTTAATACAATTTCATTGCCTTGAAAGAATTAATTTTGTAATTTATTGTTCTATATATTTAAGAGATTTCAAGAAAGCTTCAAAAGCAGAAAATTTTACAAATACTAGGATGGAATTGGATTAAACTTAATAAGAATCGAGCAACTTCTTATTTCATTTTTTTCAGATCGACTGAATGATAACTAAAGCAGTATAAGTGTGTCAAAAAAGACATAGAGTTGCTATTCAAAATAAGTATCAAAAATTGATATGCAAAAAAAGGATCGTTACGAAGAAACCTTCTATAAACAAAGAGAAAAGGTTTATTTGTTAAGTAAACAATTGATAGTTGCGAATTATTCGATGCATATGTCTAATTCCGGAAAATAGGGGGTAAAAGCATGGAAGAACCCATAAGTTTATCAGTAAATTAGCTAACATAACAAACCAGCAAACGAAATGAAATAAGCATAAAAGAAGTGTATAAGTGGCAATCCTTGTCACCGGTATTTTGTCTTCCATCGAAGATTTCTGGGGAAAAAAAGTTTGCATCCCTTTTCGCATCATTTGGCTCTTCTCAAACAATGTTATCAGCATTCGAAAATAAAAAAATACCATCATTAATAGCGGAATAAGATAAGCCTAAATGAAATTTACAAATTGTTCTTGTTAATTGAAATACAATTACCTGAAAAGATAACCTTCAAAAAAATTTAACAGAAAGTTTAAATGTAAATTGTAGCCGAAAAGTGTATCATACCAGAATATATTCGATACACTGAATACTTCAAATGCATTTATATATTTATCTCTTCTACTTTTCTCTTCTCCTTTTTTCATCTCCATCAAAATTTCCATAATTTCTCATCAATTAATTCTTCTCCCATAATAATAAATAGTAAAAATTACTAGTTAACAGCTAGAAAATTATTAATACAATAGTTGAGACAATCATATCTATCAAGAATATACTATAGAATGAGAGAAACTTACGAATGAGAAGCAAGTTAGACTAAACAAAATGAAAATCTTATTGTCTAAATTATCAGCACATTTGAACAAATGTAGCCGTGTTATTTCATTCTTCTCTCTGTTATAACTTTCGTCTAAGATTATTTCCTGTAATTTCAATTCACTTTTATTAAAATAAATTTGTTGATTTAGAAGAAATCATAAAAATGAAAATGAATAATCTTTTAATACTTATTAATTTTATCTCCCATTCACTACTTTTAATGATTTATCTGTGAAAATCCAACAAATTTGCCATGTTCTACTTTTTTCTATAATTAATTAATTTTTGTTATGTTTCTTATTGTCTTCTAGTTATTTTCACTTTGTTTGTTTTTATTCATTTTTTTGTCACTTACATTTATTATTCTATATTACAAATCTATCAATTCCGTTCACTATAATATTTTTTGTTACTCACTGACTAATAGCCGTAATGTTCCATGTAACAATTATTATACCTTATTCCACTAATTTCTATGAAATTCAGAAAAGAAAAAATTAAATCAACTTTTGACTGAGCAAAAATCACGATAGGACAAAGCATAATACATGTTATGCAAAACATAAATGTTAGCATGAAATAAGCTGTCCTCGTTTTCCGTAATTCAACCTGAAACAATAGAACAATAAAGTAGCAATTTGTTACAAATTACTGAAGTACAATCTAGCTACTAAGTCGTGAAATTGCAAATATCTTAACATTTTAGGCACTATATATTTATATCCAGCAATGATATTATTCATAATTTTGGCTACAGTCTGATCAGCCTTGTATTTACTGTAGTTTTGCACATTTATCTAATTAAGAAAATTTCTCAAGCATAAGAATTTCTAAATTTAGAAGTTAAAAACCAGAATTTTAAGCAAATTTAAGAAAAAAAGTCTTTGCAAGCAAATATACCTTCAATGGATGGCAAACCCCGCAATACCGATCTATGCTGAAGCATACTAAAATGAGAGTGCTAAAGATTTTCCCACTATGTTCAAACAATCGAAATAATTTACAAACTGCCGTTCCAAACATCCAAAATCCCAATATCTGAAAGACGAATTGTATGTTTTCAATAAATATAACTTAAATAAGTAAATTGGAATAAATAAATCATTACTTGATCAATGATGGTCATCGGTAACGGTAGCATACTTATAAAGTCAATAATACTTAACACACAAATATAAGTCAAAGTAGCATTTTGTCGAGCCCTGTAAATGATCATTTAAGACTACTGATAAGTTTCTTATAAAAAGTAAAATTTAGAAAAATTACATGAGGAATAATCTAGCAAGAGCTATTTTACTAATCTTTTTATATCTTCAAAATATATGAAAATAGATTATCAATTTTTTGGCTAGCTTATTTTCAGTATCGATGTTAATTTATTCGTTTAACCTGGGATCAATAGATCTAACGTGATACACGACAGCTAAGGTGGCAGCATTTCCACAAGTACCAAACATAAATAAAAATGCATAAAGTGATGCGATAGCCATCAAACCACCGTTGTTATGGTTTGGAAACGGTAAAACATAATTGATTTTAACCTGTAAATTTTTATTTCAAGTCAAATATGGAATTTTAAAATTATGAATAAAAAATTAAAGATTAGCAATATTTTCATTATTAATAAATTAATAAAATTTTTGGAATACAAGATTATTTACTCTTTCAATTTTATACTTTTCAAAATTTAAATTCGTAGATTTATTTATTATTTGAAAAAGTAACAGATAAACTTTGTCAAAGTCGATTTCGTCAATGGTCTTATTGTCCATGAAGTAATTCGGGATATTATTGTTAAGCTATCAGTGAAATAATATCCCATATATAAATTGTGACTTAACCAAATAAATTACAAGTCTGATAACAATCATACATTGTTTCTGCTGAAATTTCATTTTACTTTTTGTTTTCTAAAATAAGGAAATATAATAAAACACATTAGATTCATTTTATAAACTTCAACCTTTATGAAACTGTATTATAATGTTAAGCTTATCATCATAGCCATGATGAAACTTTCAAGCATAATTTTTGGCTTGCAAATTTTTTAAACAAAAAGCAAAACTTCATTGGATTATTGTATGTACACTTTTACTTATATAGAGTTTAAAATGGTTATTCAGGATATGAATTCTGAAATAGAACTATTGTATCAAATGATCTTTCAAGGAGTTTTATTTGCTGCATGTTACTGAGTACGGGGAATGTGCTATATTAATCAAATTTCATTCATAACTATTACATAATTAATAAGGCAGATTAATTAAATTAAACCATCTCTTTTTGCTCCTTTCGGATCAATACTTTAGTTTAAATTTAGGATTTTCTTTTAACTTGCAAAAGTTTCGACTACAAAAATATTAGTTCATTTATAACTTTAAGGTACTATTTTGCATAATGAAATGTTTCCCAAAAAATTTGAAAGTGTTGTTGCGCAGAAATTTTGGAAAACTGAAATAAGAAGAAGTATTAGAAAAAGATTTGAAGATAGTGTTTGTTTTCCGAAAAATTATTGTTTCGTTTGGAGTTTTATATGCTTAAAGGAGGGAACTTGCATTTATTAATCACTAATTAAAAAGGTTTTGGCTTTTTGCATTTGAGCAAAAATAACTTTACTTTCATTAAGTAAAAAAATAAATAGAAATGAGGAGGTTCATATTTTCTTCTTAAATTCGAATAAAGTTGGGAGTTCATCTTGTTCTGATGCTAAAATTTGAGGAAGAATTTGAAAATGTTGAAAAATCATGATTTATACTTAAAAAAAATAATAGATGACCCTTACCAATATGATTAATTATTGTTCCTGTTATAGATAACCGGATTTCGGTTCAAATTACCAGTAAAGAAAGTATAACATTTGGAAGACAGCAGGAAATAGTTGGAAAAGATTATCCAAATGATTGAAATTTATGATCTGAAATTTCACCTGAAAAAGTGAAATTAACTTGATGAAGTAGAATATTTTTCACTCTTGAAATTTGAAAAAAAGGTGCATTCGAAGGAATGAAAGGATAAGAACATGGAACTGAATTTGAATGAGATTTTCCGAAAACTTTAAATAAAATAAGAATAAGTTGGAAACATGTGGTATTAAAAATCTTTGTTATTCCTCTGAGAATTTATAACGTATTTTGAAATATGTTCGTTACAGCATTGATTTTCTTGGAATGATAGCTCAATCTGATAGCAGATGATCTCAAAAAATATTCAATTCAAGTAATACTAACAATTTGACGAAATTAACAGTGTTGGTGTTACTAAAAAAACAAAAACACTTTTCAGTGAACAATAAACTTTTGTGATTAGGAATAAGTATAAACAATTTTAATAAGCCATTCGAAATCAGAAGAAAAAATATCAGTACTTTAGATTAGATTATTTCCAATAAGCAAGTAAGACGCCATACCTTTCATATTTAGAAAATGACAGCATCATATCTTATCGGTTCAAATTGTTAATGTTGATCAGAAGATGAAAATATACCGTTCGTAGAAATTATGATTGGGGCAGATTCTAACTAGAGTTTCTTTTGCATTACGATAAACTATAATTGTTAAAAAATCAATAAATTCTTCTTTCTCAACATTCTCAAACACATTCATTAAATATTTTAGCTATTTTACATTAACTGAACTCGAAATATTAGAACTTAACAACAAACTAATAACGAAATTTCATAGGAACTTCAGAACAGCTTAAAAAAAAAAGAAAAGCGTCTGCCTTAGTCCTACTTACTTTTATTTGACATTTAATATATGCATCAACATACCTTTAATTTATTATATTTGAAAATTTCAACAAGAAATCTAAAACACTAGCAACAGTGGAAATAAATCATATCAAAAATAATTAGATCAACGATATCCTTCAAACTAGCTAGCTGTGACTATCTTGCTTCGAATTACATATACACTAATATCATCTCAAATCGGATGAAATTTCTGAAGCGAAAAATTTTTAAGTTGAAAATTCCAGATAATAATAATAATAATAATAATAATAATAATAATAATAATAATAATAATAATAATAATAATAATAATAATAATAATAATAATAATAATAATAATAATAATAATAAAGCTATGGTAATTGGTTATAGTGATAATGGATAATTGAGATAATAAATAATGAAAAATAATAATAACAATATTAGTGGTAATGATAGAGGAAATACGTGGAGAAAATTTTTGTTGAAATTAAAACGATGGTCTTGCTTAATGATATTCGGTAGCTTAGACAGAAATGATTCTTTATCACATGTATTTATTAAGATAGTATGAAGGCTTTGTGAGTATCTTGCAAACTTCAGAAGATTTCTTCGAAAAATGTGAACAGATAAACTACCACATTAGTTGGTAGTATCAAGCTTGGAAATATTATGCTTTGGTGTTTTTTTTTTTTTTTTTATTTGTAGTTGCTATGATACCCCTTTTTATTACTTTTAGGAAAATATTAAGAGTTGAAAATTATCGAAAGTGAAGCTAACATCATTTACTTTATATGGATAATATAAAAATCTATGGAAGCAGTTTCATTCAGTATTAAACAGTTCTTGATTTCTTAACAATAAAGAAATAGGAGTAAATTAGTTGGTGAGTATAATTTGGGAGAAAATTTGGGAATAATTGGAATGAAGAAAATAATAACGAAATAATGGTAGGAAAGATTCTTACTAAATACCTTATACATACCATGAAATTGATTTTTAATTGTTAAGTTAAGACCTGAGTGGTGTAATTTTGAAAATTTCGATCTTAAAATATTTGGCGAAGTCGGGCATATGATATCATGATTAACTATAATAATAATAAGAAATGTATGAAAAATGAGAACAATTAATAGTAATAATGAATGTAAAAATTGCTTCACTCAATTTTATGCCATATTTCAATTTAAAATCCGTACAAAGACATTGTTTCCGAAATCTCCGCTTTTAAACAAGTAATTATCATCTCAACTACAATTTTGACTCACCTATTTATCGTTTTCTTTCTATCTGCCCCTCTTGCTTAATTATTTATTCTCTGTTTGCTTATCTGAAACATATCTTTTTAAATTTTGAAATTCTAACCCAAATAATAAGATGGTTCTCGGAAACTTAATCTGGAATATTTATTAGATTAGATCATAAGAATGGTAATATTTTTCATTGCAATAATAATAATACTGGTGAAAAGAATGAAAAGATACGATTTGGTAGAAATTAATAAATAAATTCTGCTTAACATAAGACATGAGTAATAACTTCTTTCAAGCACAAAGAGGTTAATCGGAAATCAAAAATTTTCAACTATGAAATTAATTTAAAATTTTTTCATTCCTGATATTTCATTTGCCCAAATCCGATGAAAAATTACGATCTGAATTAGAAGACACATTTAATAGTGAAGCGTTTGTTGAATTAGATTTTTCCAATATATTTAGTAATCAATAACTGAAATTATAGGTTGATTTTTTTCGATTTGTCGGATCTGATATCTTTGTTCCCTTGTTCTCCTGTGATTGCAACTATTATCCACCTCTATACTTCTGCTCTGCTTTTTCCTTATTCTTATCTTACAGCAAAATTTGTAAGCATCATTCAGTGAGCCAAATTTTACACTGTTTAAATGACATTGCATGTTGATGAAACGAATTTCATCATAGATAATGTCAACGTTTTTGACAATTTAACTTGACTATGTAAATTTCAACCAGTATTAAACCTAAAAAAAATTATATAATGAATAAACGACGGAGAAAATATTACTACTGACCATCGAAAAATAACAAAATCATTCCAACTTTATGAACGATATCTGTTCAAAATGACACCACCTTCAAAAATTTCAATTTATTATAAAAATATTATTTAAACTTTTTAGTGATTGCTGTGTAATGATCAGTTTGCAAACTTTAACACATATCACAAATAATATAAATGACATTTTTAATTATTTAACAATGCTAATGATTAAATCATCGAACGATTGATTCAGAATCTTTGCTTTATATTTCATATAATAATGCAACATATAACATTATGCTACGTAGAGGTTATTATAGAAAATCTGACCTGTTTTAAATGTTAATAGTGCCAAACAGATAAAGTTAAAATTTAAAAAAAGCAGAAAAATAATTTCAAAAAAATTCAAATTCAGTTTTATTTTCATTGAAAATTTTTGATGCCGTCATAAATGAGTAAAAAAATTCAATGAATAAAATAAAATTTCATAATAAAATAATGCACAGTGATTTCTTCTCATGCATTAAATAGTGAATATTTGAAAAAATTTAGACTGAATATAATTGAAAAAGGACGATATTTAATGAGGGATGAAGCCTTTAGTTGAATCCATTAATTAGCTTTCTAACAGAGACTGTGAAACAGTGAGTTTAAGCTATTTGCTAGAAAAAGATAACACGAAATTCCTCTCTTTAGTCCAAAAAAAGAAACGAAAGACAAATAATTTCTTCTTGAATTCAAAATATCCCTGAGAAGCATTTATATCATGAGTTCATTAGGCAGAAACTTCTTTTATTATGCTAACTTTTAGAATTATTTTCCCATAAAATTGTTTATAACAACCAACATTGTTTGAATGAATAAATTAGTCTCATATTTAGGACTTAACTTTTTTTGAATGAAAATATTAAATTTAATACTGCATGAAGATTACAATTATATCAAATATTGATCTTACCTCAAAGTTTAAATTTCTTGAATTAAAAAAAGAACTTTATTCATTTGTGACCTCAAATAGTCACTGTTAGTGATATAAAAGCAAATACTTTCAGCATTGCATTTGAAATTACATCCCTTTTCTGCTAAGACTTTTTTGCATTTTTCAATTTTTTTCACCTTTTTCTTTTTCCTTTTTTTTTTGTTTGATTCGTTGAGGGAAATTTGATAATTAAAGTGTCGTAAACAATTATATGACAAAGAGAACTTAAAATATTTCATTCTTTTATTGCAAGTGGCAGAATATTTGCTGAAGAGTTGTTACCGCAAAGAATTATGTTTGTTTCAAATAAAAAGCGATAATTTCTTTAACATAACAAATTTAGCGTTACCAAATATATTATTTAAAACAGCGAAACAGGAAGAAGAAGGAAAGAGGAAGAAAGAAAGAAAGTAAGAGTTGCTAATTTAATTGGAATGATAGTAATTAAAGAAATATGCAAAACATGCAAAAAACTATTAACATCATTTAAGCTATATTTTTAGCAAAATTTGTTTAATTTTCTAACCAATTAAAATTATTGTTTAGTAAATTTAAAAAATGTGAAAATATCATTGATACCAGTGTTTGAAGAAATCATTTACTATTTATTCATATAAGGTTTAAGTTTAAATTCTATTTCATTAGTATCAACATAAGAAATATTTATTTTAGATATAACTGCTTCATTATTACGCACAAGTTAATTACGGAGATTGTAAAATAACAAAAGTAGTAGTATAGCATTCCAGGGTAAAGTAATAACAAGCTAACATTAAAATAGGTCAAAGGTTTAGGCTAGAAAATCTTTCTTTTGCCATGAAAATCTTGTTTGCTTTTAACCAAAAGAACGCATTTCCAAATAAAAAAAATAAAATTAGAGAATGATGGAAGCTAAAATTAATTTGCTGCAAGAAAAAATACAAAGTAAAAAAACAAAATGAAAATGAAAGATGTTGTTGCTATATCTCGCTAATGTATGATAAAACAATATATGATAACGCTTCAGAAGTAATACCTTTTAGTGATTACATATACATATTTCTACGTAATTTTAATTTTCAATTAACGGTTAACTTACAAATATATGCTGCTTTGATAATGATGCCGTTTTTGTATTATTTCTTCAATGCCATAGCTGTCATCATTTTATTTTTCTAATATTATAATGCTTTCATTATAATATTTTCAGATATTCAATTTCATCTATTTTATAGACCTATTCAAAGTGTAGCTTTTAATTAAAGTTATCAATTTTTTTTAAAAGTGAGTTCTTTGCAACTGAGATATAATATAATAATATAATTTTTTTAAGGAAAAAGTTTCAGTAATGAAATCTAATAATGAGATTGATTGCCATTGCGAATAGTGTAAAACATTTGCTCAAATTTCTATTCACATGATATGATTAAGTGCGTGTTATTATTAATTCATTTCTTCAATATCTGTCATTTTTATTTTCAATGAACTTTTTCTTCTTAGAAATTGACGAAAAATGCTACATTATATTGAAAATGAGCGGACATTTAACTCGGGAAAAAGACTGAAGTAAAGCAAGCTTTATATCCTCAAGGCTTTTGGTCTTATACTATTGTAAGCCTTGGTATCCCTTATTACATCTTATTTGACTCATAAGGACAAGAATGATTTTTTGTACATAGCAGACATAATTTTTATAACTCGCACTTTGTATATTGAATCCCTTGAAATATGCAATAATGAATCGAATTTATGACTTTGAAGAGTCAAAATTCCCAAAAATTTAATTCAAGGAATTAAATTTCAAATTACTAGCTTTTCTGCATTGCTGTAGAAACGTACCTTATAAAGAAAAGATTTTATAAAGACGATATTCTATTATTCATTAATCATTTTATAATGAGATAATTAACTGACTAAGCTATTTAACACTTTCTTAATAATAATTAAATGAAAATAAAGCACAATAGAGCGATAGCAAACAGCAATATATTAAAAGATGAAGATTTATATGTTACACAGTTTCAATTTCAAAACAATTATCAATACTCTCTGACAACAGTGGTGCAAATTTGATTCTTCAGACGTCCTTAGAAACTCGTTAGACAGTAGGACCAATAGCTGCAAAAAATGATGAGATATGTGAACAAATTTCAAATTTAAACTTGTTGAAACTTGAGTCTGACCAATCTTTTAGCGTTTTTTTTTTTTTTAGATTCTCTTCTGTTTGTTTAAAGCTCTTTATTTTAATCGTTTGAACAAAATTTATGAAAGCCAAGTGTATGGATTTATATATACGCTTATTTTTCCTCTTGTGATGATTCATGGCTTCTCGATAAAAGCATAATTGATGAAGTCAAAATGGCATGGATCAATATCCAAGCAAAAACCACCTAATATGCCTGCACATAGTAATCTAATTAAAATCACCCTTTATTTAACATCATTTGTTACAATTTGTCTGCAAAAAGAAAATTGACGAGAAATTTGCATAGATATTCAAATTACTGCTTTGGCTTTATTATTGTCGGCTCAAATTTTCATGGCTTGTTCATCTGCTTGCTATAGAACTGTCTATCATTTCATAGAAATTAAATTTGTTTTTCATTGTTTTTGCTAATGGAAAGCTTTTAGATTAAAATTTTGCCAGTGCTTCGCTTAAAGTTTCTGCCAACTATTCTTGTGCTATAATAGAAATTTCCCTAAAGACTGAATCATTAATCAATTATTGATTCCAAGTGCTTCAAGTTAATTCAATTTATTTTAGCTCAACAATTCAATACAATTTAATTCTTTAATTTCACGTATAGTTATGCCACGAAAACGTTCATTTCAGTTTAATTCAATATAGTTTGTTAAGTGATTTGGGGTAATATTTTTTGCTTAGAGAATATGTGAAATTAATTATAGTGAATATACTTTTCAATATTTGCTTATTTTTTGATTTTTGGCCAAAAATAATGTCTGATATTATTACAGCAAAAAAAATTAGAATGAATAGTTCAGTTCAACTGAAAACAGACTGACTCATGATAAGTTTAAGAAAGTGGACTTAAACTTTTCGTGGCTCAGTCTGTTTCGAATTTAATTTCAGTCCCTGTTCAAGCTTGTTTTTAGTATTTTATAGACTATTTCCCACATGTCAAATCTTTATGAAATTTTAACGGTAAAGAAGAGACAAGTTTGTCAAAAACGAATTTAATAAAAAATGATTGTATTTCAGTGATTTATTGATTAATTTGATCATTTACCCCAAATTATATCAATTGACACTGTAAAGAAATTATTTTTTGGCTACTAACTAAAAATAAATTTGCAATTTTGTTATCGAAATACTATCATCAATTATTCTGGAATAAATTGATATATGCATACGTATTCCTTTATTTGCCTATTTATTTCATCTTTTACAGTCGTATTTGTTTACAAAAATAAACAAATGATTCATTTTTTCATTTACTGATTTTACTGCCTGTCTATTTGTTTATCCATTTATTTAAAGAGCTAAAAAAGCCCTTGTTGCTTCAAATATAAGATAACTAATTAAGTAAAGCAAAAAGCATTTTTCAATCCGCCCAAATGTTGAAAAGTTTTCTCGAAGTCAAGTGATACTTTCAATTCGCTTCCAGCAAACGATTTAATTTTAATACATTTTTTGTGCATGAAATTCGATTGTAGTTTAAGTGATCAGACATTTAGCTGGTCATTAAAATTCTGCACTGATATATTTTGAAAGCTTAACGTCAAAATATTTCATTCAATTCAAACATCCATAAATCTCTGCACCTTGTAATATCTAATTAACGTAAATTATTGCGAATGGCACACATAGTATGCGGAAATTATTAAAAATTAAAGTAAGTAAATATGTTACAAGTGAGTACAGCGAAAGCCATAATAGTAATAAAATCTGAAAAACATGAAGAAGTGAACAGTTAAAGGTAAAAGTTAATCATGAAATAGAAAGTACTTTCTAGTGATAGGAAAGATGAAGACTTTGCCTATAGATAAGAAAATATTTAATCTTAAGACATATTGTTGTATTTCTGATTTGGGAATACACGGGAATTTCATTGCAAATATATACTGAATAACTACAGATAGATTGATATTGGAATGAATTAAATGATCAAAAAACTGAATAAATGAGTAGCTGTTCACGTAAGTTTCACAGTATTATGAATAATTTTCAACAGATTAATTCTGTGGGAATGTTTTTTTTTTTTTTTTTTTTTTTTTTTTTTTTTTTTTTTTTTTTTTTTTTTTTTGTAGAAAAAATATCTGAGTTGTCGGTCGATCGTTTTTTTTTAATTGTTGGGACTGCAAACTTGATAAATTTCGAACAAAAACTTCAATTGTAGTAGTTTGGTTTTAAATGTAACATTAATTTAGGTTCACCGGATTATGGGTAAAAAACCGTTTGAAGTGTAATTATTTGACAAATCCAAAGGACTGAACATATAGGAGGGTAGTTTTGAGTCAGGAATGAAAGCATTTCAGTGTTAAGTACTATAAGCTGTTCAATTCTAAAAGAATGCATAATGGGCTCTCAGTTTTGTTGACACTAAAGCTTTGGCTAAAATATCTCAGAATTTTCGTCGTTCATTTCAGGCGACCAAAAGAAAGTTCCATTAAAATTTCACTGTTTTGTTTAGTCAAACATTTCTTTGATTTTTACAATAAAAGTCAAATATTTCTTTGATTTTTACAATAAATTTGATAGCAGCAGAAAATATTAATATATTTCGAAACAATACAATTGATCATTTCCATCACCCAACCACTTTGATTGTATTTTTTGAATAATTCTGCCGCAAAAATTGTATTAATTATTGCTGCATTAAGCTTTAATTTGAGAAATTTTATCTATCGATAAGCATAATTTCAAATAGAAGTGAGAAAATCTTAATAAAACAAATTTTTTCTATTATTATTCTGCAAATTTTACAAGTTATTAATGAATGATGCAAATGTTACTAAGCGTTGAAATAAATCACACTATCAATAAACAAAACCATCTTATTAAAATGAGTCAAATAAGTTAAAACCATATAATCCTATCAATATTACATAAATTTAAAAGGATACCAATTACTATTGTTATTTTTTATATTTCGCCACAATATATTGTATCAACAATATATTAGCTGTATTCTTGAACCTGAAATTACAATGAAATTTAATTCATGGTTATTGGAATAGAAATGAAATAGTATGTAATATGTAATGGATATATTAATCAGCATACTGTAAGTTTTTGTCGTTTCGTATGTCTGGAACGAATGCGTATTTCGTACTTCATGTAAATATGTTGAATATAAGCGACAATAATGAACAATATTACAAGCCCAAGAATAACAAATGATGAATACTGAGATACTAACGCTTGCCTGCAACTTTCTAAAATAATTAATTAAACTATTATAATAAAAAAGATAGACATACTTATCTGTTTGAATTAATAATTTTAGTTTAAGATAGAGTTACGGACAGTTACATTATTCTATTTTAACTTAATTTTTTATATTCGAAGATTTATGATAGCAACGACAATACCGTGAAATTATAAACCATTTAATTAAATACCAATGCAATATTGAGTGATTTACAATTACAAATCATTTTTCCAATCTTTTGAAGTTCACAAATCAATAAATAATATCTTTAAGATTGTGTACATTCTGCGATTGTCACTAAGACCAAAATTTCTTTGCTACACTAATTTAAAACTAGAGAAGAGCACAAAAAATCTTATTGATCTTCTGATTACTATTAATTTATAGGTTATCACTTCTTAAGCAATATTTGTTTGCGAGCGAATATGATGATTTGAAATACAACAACGATTTTTTGAAATTTTATTTATAACTCCTAGCATTATAAATAAAATTTTATCAAAGTATTAATATATTTAAGGAATTTATACATTCCTTATAAAATTTCGTATATCTTTTAAATTTCGTTAATATCTAACAAAACTGAGTACATATTTCAAATTATCAAATTCTTATCACTCTTAATGACAAAATTTTCAAGTCAAATTTTTAAAATTATCATTAACTTTCAAGTTTTTAAATATTAAAAAACTACATATTTCTCATACTTCATTCGTCTTATAAATTATTTTTTTCATTCAATATGCAATAGAATTTTTTCATTTTTATTAAAGTCATTGCGTCAAATATTTGTAATTCCTTATATTCTTAAAACTGATAAAAAGATGATAGCATATATGTATGCTAAAGTTTTCATATATACTGCTAACATTTTTATCGGTTCTTGATGTTAATTTTCTAAGATAATACTTTTGGTAATAATACTATGTATCGCGAAGTTATCCAGCATATGATTTATTAATAAACATTGAAAAAGTCAACCTTCCAGGAAATTCGGTCAAATTTCTTCGCACCAATAGTTGGACCATTTTGTTGTCGTCTCTATGATTGATAGCTTTCGAAAAATTACTCGTATGAAGCATATCTGCGATATATGATTACATCTCAATTGAATTCATGTCATGCTGCTACAATGGAAGCAGAAGAAAGCGTTGCGAAATGGATTGAAGCATTTTTCTCGCTACCTTAGCTTTGTTAAAATTCTTTCCTGTTCAAAGAATCCATCTACATACAATCACTTGAAGATTTAAACAGATTGATCAAATCATTTCAATTTAAAAGATTTTACTTATTTTTAGAAATAAACGGAAATAAAAGAAAAAAAAACAGAAAAAAGATTGTGATATATGCAAACAGTTGATGCTTACACTTACTCTTAGCTGCATATTTTATAGAAAGAAAAGCCGTTTAATCTTTAAGTCTCCCCTTTTCTTTATTATCAATTTTTAACAAACTAGTAATATCCATCTAATCTAATTTAAATCTTAAAACATGGGAACTTGGACAAAACTTTCAGCATGCAAAAACATAAACGGATGCTAAACTAATCATTATAAGTCAGTATGGCTTAATTCAGCTAATTTAATATATTAAAGGTTCGAATTCCTTTTTTCCTTTGTTAACCTGTGTGTTTCCAAAAGTGCATACATTCATAAGTTTTTAAAAAGCCAATTATCTCATCAATGCTACACAATCTCATTATCGAAAGTCAAAAAACAGATTCGTAAAGCAGAAAAAATTAAAAAATATTTTTTAGCTAACTTATTCATACACAAAGTATTTATATCATGCATCGATAAAATTGAAATAAAAGTTAAGTCTTAACTGAAGGAAAATTTGCGAAAGAAAACTGATTGATAAAACAAAACTAAGATAATAAGAGGGAGTAATTTTGGCCTTGTTTTTCAAATTTTTCTTACCGATTATTTTCTTTTTCTGTAGAGAAATTTTTATTCAAATGCAATTTGATAACGATATTTCATTGAACAATGACTGCCAAAATGATCACTGAAGAATTGATTAAAATATACTCAACAGCAATTTTCAGATGGTATAGCATAAATGATGGATTTGCAAGGATTCAATTAAAGATATCAAGTGATATGAAAGCATTATTATTTCTCTTTCCTCTTACTCATCTGCTTTTTTAATGAATAATTTTTTATGCATTTTTTAAAAGAATTATTAGTGGCGTTTTGTTTCATTCTTCGCTGCTATCATTGGTTAATTAAATTTGTTGACCAATTTTTGAAATTTTTCAACACTACATGAGGAATATCAATGAAATAAGCATTCAAATTTATACACTGAAATTAAAATATGATAATTTTGGTAGTAAACGATGAATAATAATAGCAATTATGGTCTTGCTGCTATTGTATTGCGATCAATGTAACTATTATTCGCAAACATTTTTATCATTTTATCCAAAAAAGAAGCATTTTTACACGTATTTCTAGTACTAAATTCTCTGATTTCAATTATATGAAAAAAATTATTTCCATTTAGTAAAATAAAGCTAAACAAATTGAAAAAATCTACACAAAGAAAATAATTTTATTGAATTATTAAGACTATTTTCTATGCAAATTTACTATAAATGATGAAGGAATAATAATAGCACACTTAGCTGATAAATTTCTTTATTATATTTCTTCTGTTTTTGTTGATCAGAATTTAATAGTAGAAAGTAACAATTGGAAGCAAATTTCAAATGATAAAATTTCAACTATGAGAGGGAATATTCACTAATTTAAACTAGCATGGTATTTTGCGATTCATCATTTATTTAATTACATGCATATGAATATATTAAAGAATTTTTATGTTAAACCAAAGTAGTAGCAATAGTGAAGAGGTAATTTTACTGTATTAATGAGTGGAAAATTTATGTTTCGACTTTTTTCTTATTTAAATGAAAATTAAAAATAGTAGTACTTTTTTAAAATGTTGAAAATCTTTACAATAACTGGTAAACAGGAAATATTATCAACAATATAAGAGTCAGATGCTATAAGGATTTTGTGCTAAAGGGAAAATAAAATTAAATTCAATTTCATTATTATGATGTTCTGGTAAGAATCGATTGAAGAAGCATTCGTTATAATTAAAAATATTTGAAAGCAAGCAGCATATGAAAGGAATGATTACCGAAAAAACTACAATAATTTTCTAATTTATATCCGTTTCATTCAGTTCTTTCACTCCATTTATATCATATCTTTCATATTAAATTAAATAAAAAAAAAAAAGTAAAAAAAAAAAAAACGCAAGCTTCATTCAAACTATCGCAATGCAATCATTTCCGTAAAGCCAAGCCATAAAATTACATGCATTATCATACTGCATCATTGGTCAGTCATTGTGGACAATTCTGATGATATTAATTGCCGTATAGTAAAATCTGCTTCTCCTTATTTATAAAATTTACACTTCGACAACAAATTTCTTCTACCTGATCAATTATTGTTGGTAGTGAGTTTTGTAAATTTCGCTTTAATATGGAAGCATATCGCAGATTTCGCATTTATAATTTTAATCCAAATATACAAGAAAAATGTGATATTTTTAAAAAAGCAGTTGATGCAGAAATTTTTTTCGATATTCAAAAAATACATATATATGTATGTAAAGACTTGTGCAAAGCAAGAAGAATGGATGAAAAGTTCATTATGTGATTGGTTAAAGTACGCCATAAATGCAAAAAAATTATTGAAATATTTTTTGAATAGTGACACCTGCATTATATCATCACATAATAACGAGATTTGCGAATTTTTATCTGTAATTATCTACATATATGACATAAAATCGCTTTTTCAGGATGTAAATTTGGCGACATTTAGCTTAAATACATTTCCTACCAGCAATTTCTCATTTTAATTGTTACCACTAATTACCAAACGCAATATATCCCCTGGCGATAGTGTGATTGTAATCTAAACTTTCCTGAAATAAATTTGCTACAGCGTTATTAAACGTAAAGATGTATGTCCATTGATCCTATATTTTCCACTGGAAAATTTTGAGAGTACATACCTAACATGCCTGAATCAATGTTTTGAATTTTGGTTAAATATTCTATTTTGACACCATCTACCCATTCCCAGTATGACACCACAATTAAGTAGCCTATCATCTTGTTGGAAAAAAACGTTCATTTGCCCTAAAGATTTCACTAACAATTAATTTTCTCATCTTTTCATTTGCAATAAGAAAGATGATACAATTTTTATAAAAAAAAAATGAATCAACAGATGCTCAAAGATGCTACTAGATACGTTATTAGGCTTTAGAGAAGTTGTTAGGCTATTAACCTGTGCCTACCTGAAATAGTTTTACATTCCTCTATTTTTTCCTCAAATGTGTACTTGCCATGCTATCAAATATATTCATAGATAAATACTTATATTTAAATTCATATTAAATATCATCACTTTTCCTGATGGTATTTGGTATATTCCTTAGATTGCTTCCTTCAAATAACGGCATTTTTTGACTGTCTGTCTTAAAATTTGCAAAAAGAGTGGATGCTTAAAAAATAATAATTTCAAGTGTAAAAATTTTTATTTGTATTGGTTATTGCAATAGCTGCCGACGTTACATTTCATTGCAAGGAACTTTTGTAAGTCTCATTGTATTTTCTTTACCTTTAAGATAAATTTTTAATAAATCATCAGATTTTTTTTTGTTTGAACAAAAATTCTTACATGTATTTTATATTTTCGCTAAAATTCAAATGTTATATCAAATTCATCCTGTTGTATAAGCAGAAAAACAGCTAAATTCAACAAAACGAATCTTAAACGGAATTTTTCAGTTTGTGATTTTTTTTTTTTTTGTTTTATGAACCCACTGAAAAATATGTAAGTAATTTACTTATTGTGTTTCTATTAATAAATAATTTTTAAATTCATTCTTCGTTCTAATGCTTAAGCTCAAACTCTTTCCAGAAAATTGATAATTGTTATATTTCGCATACACACTGGAATCTCGAGAATATGATCATTGATGTATTTTTACTTTACATCAAAATATAAAATTCATTTCAATTTGCATAGCAGCAACTGCCTTTGATATTTATCGATTGTTTAACCATTTCGAAGATATGAATCGTTATTGCTGCTATTGATAAGCTGGAATTGACCAATCAGAATTTCAAAATTCAATTTTCTTTCACTATTTAACAACCATTCCAATTCGGCATTTATCAATCGCATTACATTATTTCTCACCGTATTCTTCCTTCAATCATTTTTTAACTCTTTAATGTGATTTTTCTTATTCTCTTCTTATCTTATAAAATAAATGAAAAGTTTATCATATTGTTATTCACCAAGGGATGGAAAGAATACAAAAACGCACATAACAGTATGAAATGAAACTTTTTAAACTTCACAAAATCAAAAAGTTGCATCCAATTTTTAAATCATTTCTTTATACCAAAAATTTCTTGTCCTAAGAATGTAAACTAAATAACTAATTAACTGTCTTAACTAATTTTCATTCTTTCTCCAATATTTATAAATTATTTAGTTTAACAGCGATCCACTAGCTGAATCCTTTTTGAGCTAATTATTTTAACAATATTACCATGTTTTATTTATATCTTATTTATTTGTATTCATATTGAAACAGTTTTTTTTTGAAACATGATTCTTTTTGAACAGAATTTTAACCTTTCCCCTGAAATTCGTAACTTTCAGTCAATATTGATCATAAATTATTCTCTTTGAGATGTTTTTATGGTATGAAGAAAAATGATTCCACTCTATCATATTTTTAATTGCATTTGAGTGAAGTCAAATGGCAATTTTTCTTCTATTCTTCAAAGTTTTGTTGTGGAAGAGCACAATACTTTTCGAAAAGATAAAATTGCACAAATCATCTTCTTCCTCAGGAAAACGAAAGAACGTGTTTTTCTTTTTAATCGATCTGTTTTTTAAAAAAAAGAGAAGAAAATCCTATTTTTCATTTTTCCTATGCTGCTGCATAAGCGATCTTCAAATTCCTATTTTACTCAAATTTATGATATTATTTTCTCCGGAAATATATTCAGCACGATATATTTCATTAGCCTATCAAATGAAATTAATAATTTGCAGCAAAAAAAGAAGGTAAAATTTTCAGTTCCATACAACAAATTGCAATGTATTTTTGTCTTACCGTTATTTCATCGCTATCAGTATTAATATATTAAAAACAAAAAGAAAAAAAAAAATTCCATCGTTTGTGGGAAAAAATCAAAGTATTGTTGAACAAATGTATCAGATGATGATTACTTCACGTTATGTATGGCTATTAAATTTTGAAAGCCATTTTTTTCGAAATTTATGTGTCAGTCCGTCATATAAAATTAACTGATCGATCACTGAAAATTATAAAATTACTTGATAGAATGAAGTCTATTATTTAATGATGATTGCCACTATTTTTTTTAAGCTGACTAAATTCTTTTATAAAATATGGTGAGAGTAAAAACCCAGACATAAATGCTTTCATACATGAATATATTGTTGAAAGAATTTCAACCAAATATTATTCTATCATAGTTGTTACTCTGACAAGCACTTTTTTCGTTTTTTTTCCAAAAAAATATTTGAAATATTTTTCGATTTAGTCATAAATAGATAATATCAGTATACAACATTGAAACTTTAATAAACTAATCTATTGATCAGGTTTTAGCCAATCATTTGTGTTGATTACATCATCTTGTCTTCTCTCATCTTTGCAGCTAACAGCTTTCCACTGTTACAAACCATTTTTGTGTTCATCAGCCTTTTGTACAGCTGATTTAAATTTAAATTATTAAGTGAGTATATATGAAAGTTATATATATATATATTTGTAAATTTCATTTTATATTTATGCATATGTATAAATATATTTATTTATATATATATACAAAAGTGAATTATGCCATCTTTATTTGATTGAAAATATTAAAATTGTAAAACAAATGTTTGAAGAGCAGCAGAACTTTGCATTTATTGAGTTACTCAAATCCAAGCTCTCTTATTATAAATTTTAAATTCAAACACTTGATTCGCAACTTTTAAATTACACCATTTTGTTATTAAATTTGACTTTTTAAAAATTAGGATTTCAAATTCATTTGCTGGGAAGGCAGGAATAAGCGTTCTTCACGTTATGAATTATTTATCTCCATCATCCCTGTTTACATTCTTTTTCGAATTTAACTTGAATTACAGAATTTTGTTTATGTATACATACATTGCATTAGACAATGTAACAATATAGGAAAATTTTAATTCCATCTCGACTTTCTCACTATTTTCAATTGTCCAAATGCTTTGTAATTAAAATGGTCAAAATGAAAGTTTGTAAATCAGCTTGAAATGAAAGAACTTATCGTTATTATAGAAATTTTTGTCTTAGAATTTTTGTAAGTGCTTCTTCATATTTTATCCATCAATTTTTCATCCCAAATTAGTCTCTCTTCTCTCAATCATACTATATTTATGCTAACTCATTCTTATCTTTTATTCCTGCCTTTCTCCCCTCCCTCTTTGATCTTACTTCACTAATTTTAATCTTATTTTGCTAACCCTAAATCTATCCTCTAAATTGGCTTTACTATTAATGCATGATTTAAGATCGGTTCATATGCTCAGTATTTGTCAAAATTGCTCTATTTAATAATATTTTGTCCTTTTTTGATCAATTGTTTTTCTATGTCTTTGAGTTTAGTGTTTTTGTGATATTAATCGTATTTTAAATTTTTTATAGTGTATTTTCTCAGATAAATGATGAAAGAACTATTTGGATGAAGAAAATTTTCAGCTACCAACAATTTCTATCAACAAATCGCAACAGCTGATATATTAAGTCACCGAAATTCTTTTTCATTCTGAAATTTACAAATTTTCCGTTTTTCAAAATTTCTAGCGTTCCTTAGCTTTTATGAGAATACCACTTAGAGCAAATTCTGATAGACTAATCTGAGGAGTCAACAATATTATGTACTGTGGGAAACCTTTGGTATGACAAAACCACGCTTTATTGTTGGTACCAAATGAGCATCATTAAACATTTGCGGAGCCAAATTTGACACTTGTGAAATTTCGGTTCTGATATTTTTATTTTCATGATATAAAATTAATAAATGTTATATGAATTCATAAGGTATGGTATTTTGTAAGGGAAGTGCAGAGGAAATAATCAGGTAATAAAGAAGTAGTAAGGAAATGATGCTAAAACAAGGACGAAAACCAAGAAAAGAAATGATGAATGGAGATATTATCATATCTATTAAATAATTATTTAATTAATAATTCTGATGTTTCAATGTTGAAATATCAAAATTAAAAAAGCAGTCACTGATAAGAGTAATACTAATTAGGCTAATACAGTGTTCATCAATAATATGAACAGTCAGTCAAATCTCAAATTTCACTTTTCATTTCGGATTGGGTAGGAGGTAATGGCAATTGTTTCCATCAACAATACTTAAATTTGCTTCGACATTTTTTTTATAGTTACGTTGTTTGTAATATAAATATAATTTAATATAGAATTGCTAGTAGTAATTACTTCTTTTAATTCCTTCCTCGACACTTTTTTCTGTTCCTTAGTTTTTCCTACGTTTATCTAATTAAAAAAAATATTTCATCCAATATTATATTATCATCGTTGTTTTTTGCATCATATATGAAATGATCGAAATCAGTTAATGAAGTAGATAGTGATATGCTATGCACAATTCCTTCCAATTAATTTAATTAAAAAATTGTAGTAAAGCATAAATTATCGTTGAAAGCTATATCGTGAATATCGTTCTGCATATTTTCAATATCTGTGTTGAGCAATGTAATCATTATAAGAGTGGGATAAAGTAAAGCAGTGAGAAGTGATAGAAAACAGTAGGAGAAATAAATAAAACTAATAGTGATAGGTTCGAATAAAAGTATGAAGGCGTTAAATTGAGTTAAAGTTATAGTATGAAGTTGTCATTAAATAAAAAATTTTATGCTAATTTTCTCTGCCATTGAAAAAAAGAAGTGGAAAAAAATGGATTTCTTTTATATTACAAGAAAAGAAAGAGGAATAATTAATTTTCCCTTCTTTTTGCTTCTTTCATTTTTCATTTATTATTAATTAACTTCATCTATTCTCACTACAATGCAAAGAGGAATGAAAAGATAAGGAGAATCTTATAAATATTGTAACAATATAATTAATAAAAACCATATCTAAAATAGCATAAATTAATATCAAAATCATTTATAATATTGATTACGCATGTATACGTGTCGTTAAAAAGATATAATTTGAAATAAATAAAATATTTAAATTATTCAAAGTAGTTGAAACTGCTTAAGCAATTTGTAGAATGAAAATATAAATTTTAGATTACAAAAATTTAAAATTTTGATCTTTAATAAATTAAGTATATAGGAAGAAGTTGATATTTATATATTATTATGCACTTCTATCTTATGACAATAAATCAAAAAAGGATGTAAGTCAAGTCCTAATTTATATCAATAGTTTTAATTTGAATCAGATGCTTAAAAATTGATGTATTAGATTTTAATACAAATTTCCAACCTTTTACATTTCTTTTCCTCATCATTTTCGTTTATTATTTGATTTATATTTGAATTTTCTTAGTTTTACATTTGCAAAGTTTTTAATTGGATTCTTTTACTCGCCACTCAAATTTTTGGTCCCATTGCAATACGAAAAAATTTTCAAATATTTGAAATATGTTTAGCAAAGTGTATTATGATTCAATTCGATCAATTACAAATGTATTGCTAATGTATGCAGAATTCTTCGAATTTTCAGATTTTAAAGAAATATAAAATGCTGGTCATATCGAAGCAGTTATTTTCAAAGCATAAAAATTAGCATGATTAGAGGCAATTGTTAACTTTTGCAACACTTATTAATCTCCTGAAACATGTTGCTCAATTGCTTGAAATCAAATTTGCCACCTCGAAACCATACAACTCCTCAATATTACACATGTTTTGGAAGAGTGCATGTTCAAGTATGAATTATTCCAATTATGATAAATTCAGTCAGTCTCATTTGAATTTAATTTCGCTCAACATCTGCTATTTCAAACAAATAATTATTTATTACAGACTGCTCTACAGCTCATCATAATTGTAACATTTGCATGGGATATATTTCGATGGATCGATTTCATTGCAAATAAAGGAATTGCTTTCGGTAATTTAATTTTTCTTTTTTTGCAATGATCAATATAGTTTCGACTAAATCAAAACCTCTCTGATCATTTTTTAATCTTACTTAAAAAATTAATAAGATGTTATGATTACTGTTACTATCAGTCTTTATTAAAAACAATCGTATCTACCAAAAATTGCAGAAGTACAAGTTACGAAGTTCTATTTCATTACTACTTTACAGCATATAGTTTTACTTGAAACTTTATTGCCGCAATTATTTTTATCCTTCCGATACACTTATCATTATTATTTATTGATTCAATTTTGATGATATTATTAAAATGATTGTTCTAATTCGATTATAGGATGGATAGAAATTTTTGCGGAAATTTGCAACGCCTTATTTGGAATTTCTTTGATCATTGCTTATTATTTCAAATCAGCGTCTTTCTTATTACCATACCTTTTTCTTCAGGTTTTAAAATTAATTTTAATTTCTTAACCGTATTTCTTCAAATCTTTACGACATTTATGAGGATAAGAAGAAGGAATCATTTTCAGCAATGCGGTAGTAATAGGTTTCAATTATATTTTTTCTTATAGCAATTAAAATTGATATTCTTGCTCTCCTCATTCATGGCATATGTTTGTTTTAAAAAACACGTTTAAATTTTATCAAATTTCCGAAATATTTCGAAATTTGGATAAATACATTTCATTTTCAGCTATTCACTTTGGTAGCTTCGTTGATTTTATTCTGCGTCAGCGTTTTGACTATAATATGGCCTAAAAATTCTTGGGCATCCAGCTTTCATACTTATCCACCGACAAAAGCATCCAGTAAGATTCACGTTTTCAGATATCTATACGTATATTTTGTTCCTCTAGTAAGATGTTAGAAGTACTTTGCCCATAAAGCTTTAGATTAATCCTTAATCAGGTCAATTTAGAAGCCTTTAACTAATTCTTCTAAAATATTTATGTAAACCACTTCCATAACACATCATTCCTCAATAAAAAAAATTAAAATTTTGCAGACCTCTTTCAATTATTCCTTATAGCGACGATAGGGTCGAATGACTTTTCAAATCAAATACTCAACTATTATATGAATTATTTAATCGAAAATAAGTGTGCAATCGGCTAAGAGACGAAATTGAAGATAACAGTAGTTAAGGTTGCAGACTGCAAGTAATTAAAGAAGTATAATAAGCTCTAAGAGAACACTGGCCAGCATTGTAATAATGACGACACTAACAGGATTATCAAATTCCTTTTATTCATTCAATAAAAGAAAAATAAAGTGCATATTGAAATATCATATTTGGCAAAACAGTCAATAGCCAAAGAAGAATCAGATATCAAGACACTGATATGTAACACTTTTAGTTGTTGTGAATATCTGCAGTTGTTACGAGAAAATATTTCAGAACTTTAAAAATTTGAAATCTTTTCTCTTCTTAATTTTTTTCTCATTGCCAGCAAATTACTTTGTTTTGCATCATTTCAGCTGTTCGACTGAATGCTTTAATTTATGCCATATCTCCACTTGCCTTTGCGTTGATGTTGATATGGGTGATTCGTGTGTTGTTCGCTTGCTATGTGTATTTTAGCGATCGAAAGAAAGCTGAATCAAATTTCCCCATAGTTGCTATCCAGGCAAGTTATAGATGAAAAAGATAACGCATAGAAAGTTTCCTCTATAGTTTAAACTCAATTCATTGACAACAATAGATTTATTTGCAAAATTGTTCTAGAATGTGACAAATCTCTGCAGAAAACAAAATCTTTTGTCTACCTCTAGTAAAGAATTGCTTGCAAACTTGTCTGATTGATTTCTATGGCATATGCCAAAGAGATAACACTATACGTTGTAATTCTTACATGCACATACCTAGCACAAGAAATAGCAGTCTGGAACAAAGAATGTAAACTTGGAAATAAAGGCAAGGGAAATGTCTGAAAATCCTTTTCTCAAGTTAAAAAAGTTTGTATGTGGGTGATTTCAAGTTGATTCTAGTTCACTTGCAGAACAATGGTCGCACCACGGGTGTCACTATAACTTCACCAGCCGGCTCAAGCAATATACCAACAACAGTGGCTATAACATGTACTCCGACCAACTTAACATCATCAATCACCTTCTCGAACCCTAACTTCACTCTTCAAGATGAAGGTGCAGAGAAACAACAATAACCATGGAAAAGATCGATCGCGTATAAGATTGAAATATAGCATCTTGTGAAAGTACACTAAGAGTCAATTAGAAACTTAAAATAAAATATGAAACTAGATGAAAAAAAGACGTGCTGTAATTCAATAGAATGATTTTAATGAGTTCACAAGCAACGATCTAAATTTAATAATAAAGGAAAAACCACCGGCAAAAAATTATGAAAATGGGCACTAATATTCACTATACAAAAAAGTTATGAAAATAATAAAAGCAACAAGCACCATACCATTCATTCTCTAAAGTTTTCCATTGTTCCTTCTAGGTGGACGATTTTGAAAACAATTAGATTTTGCTACTTGGAACTACTAATTCAAAAACTGAAGAGAAAGGAACTAATACAATGGAGAACTGGAAATTTTGCAAATTTCCTGGATAATAAAACCTATGAGGGAAGAAATATGCAACTATGCAAAGTAAAGAAACGAGAATTTATTATAGAACGAACCGAAACTTCCTTATATATAATGCTCATTCTTTCCAGCCGTATTATTGAGAAAGATGAATGAGTTACGGGTGACTTAAGATGGATGCTGTACATTTCAATTTCAAGTTACATTTCCCTCCTACCGTACCTGACAATATTCCGGTATTCCACATTATGTCATAAGCACTCTTCTACCACTGTTTAGTATCCAAATTGATATTTTGTTTTCAATTTAATCCTGTCGCCGCTATCATTCTCCCGTATTACAGCCAGTAGTACTCATAGTCAATAATTTTGTAGCAGATTTTGGATTGGGTTAAAATCACCAGCAAATTAATGAGCAACACATGAATAATTATGAAAACTCCGAACTCTTCATTCTCTGATACACTACCAGTAAATGCTTCTTGATGCCTTACGTTGGATTCAACAGCTTGGCTCGCTGTTATTCAGTTTTCCTGTTTCGTCTTAGCGTTTTTGCCGACCCATTCTTTGAGTATTTCACTTTTGCTTATGACTATCAACGTATTCATTTATCTGTGCAATTGTGACTTGAGAGAATTCGCTACAGAAAGTATGCTATTCACTGCAACAAATACAAATAAGCAGAAAAAAAAAAAAGCCGTAGCACTTGACACTTTAAATGCCTGAATATTAAGTATGCCGTAATTCTGCTCGTGTCCTTATTTACATCATATTTTGCTTAAACGCCAACTTGCAGTAGTTACAACTTCAGTAAAGTCAGCTTTATCGAAATTACCCATGTTTTCCACATGGGAAAATTCAACACTTCAAATATGTGCTAAATTTGAATGTGTGAATGATTGGATAAAAAAAACTGTTGGAAATGGCAGACAACAGAGTATCAAAAATCGTTGCTTAGACAGATGCCCGTTAGTAATACAAGGAAAATTAACTTGGCTACCAACTAGCTCTAAGTGGATAATATGCACAGATCTACAACAAAATGCTGTCCAATTTATCTTTTTTGTCTCTAAAAATTTGCTTTTAAGATTAGAATCTTACCCAACCATGCAAATTTTCAAGATATTAGAAACTGGAGGACCTCTGACTTACAAAATAATGAACAAAGTAATCTTACAGATGTTGAAAATATTGCGGTCGATAAATAAGCAGTGGTGATTACATAAAATGTACCGCCGTTTATGAATGAGAACTTCTGAAAACCAAAACCTGATAAAAATTTGAAATTCAACCTTTCTAACGAAAATTTGAATAAAATCACTCTATTTCTTTGATTCTATTCAATGACAACGTCAGTCTACTCTCACAACCTTCATATTTTTTTGAAAAAAAAAAGTGTAATTTTAAAAATAAATAAGGATTACCTTTTCGAGACAGCAAGTGCAGCAATTGCCAAACCACCAATTACAGCAATTCCTCCACCCAATATTGCCATCCCAATGATTCCATCTGAACGAATCTTCGATTAAAACTAGAAACCAATAGAAATGACATTTTATCAAGCTATTAAATGAACCCCTATTCCAAAAAAATACTGTTTACATACCTTTTTTCATTCTATGTTTAATCACATCCCTCAGATCTAATGCTTGGCGATTACTCGACTCTGCACTAAGTAAAACATCAACATATGCAAGAGCTCGATCGTACTCCTGAAATTTAAAATTTTTTTTTTTGTAACAGTGGAATTAATCGCTCTGAAAAAGTTTCAATAGCAGAAAGCTTTACCTTCAAGCGAGTATGTGCTATTGCAAGATAATATACATAATCGCGTTTTGATATATCCTCAACTTCTTGTCGCAATAAGTCTAAAATATATAAAAATCTAACAAGAACATATTATTTTCGGCAGATGAAAAAAAAAACCGCCATAACCGTCAGCACACTTATACGAACACAGTTAATCGGAATATATTATGGTATAGCTACTCGAAAATTACAGTAATAATTTCTCTGCCATTAAGATACATATATAGTATTAACTGATATGAAAATGCAGGTTCATGATTTACCTAACCTACTACTGGAGTATGTTGTACCCGAACATTAACCTGTATACCACTAATGTATTATGATGCAGTGTTTAGGTCAGTTAGTTTTTCCCTGAAAAAGAATGAAACAAGGAAGCAAAATACCAATAATCCAATAACCTTCCAATAATTTGATTCCCTTACGTACATTACGATTGTTCGATTTGATCAGGCCATGGGCATAGGAATATACGGCAACCGCACTTGGACTACCACGTGCTACTTGTTCATTATAAGTTCTTTCCAAGTTCTGAAGCAGAAACAACTTATAATCAATGAACATTCCTTTTTCTATTACTTTCAAACAAATCTCAACAAGATTATCTTTCGTTCAATATGCTTTAAGTTAACTAAAACGACACTATAAGATCAGCAATACATTCCTCATCATTTAATTTTTCTTCAAAGCCTTCAAAGAACAGAGCACGGTCAAGCCGTAAGATCACAAGGAACAAAAAAACTGCTTTGGCAACTAAGCATAAAACAATCAGTCATCAATAAAGTACAATAAAGCCATGATCACCACTGCCAATTATAATGTTGTGGACACTCAATGAGAACAGAATTAAATTAATTAAAGTGGTGTAAATTATGAGGAGCCGAATTAATGAAATCGCAGTAGTAAAGGTTTGATAAGGTTCAGATAACTTAAAATGTAACAATATACATGTTTACTTATTACTATCCGAAATGGTACTTACAGAAAGTAATATAATATAAACATATGGTCATTATTACTACAGGTGGAACTGAAAAATAATAAATATTTTTTAAACGTATATTAATTCCAAGAAGGAATAGCACTGAGTTCTGAATTCGATGATACAATAAGAATAAAGACAATCAACGTACGGCCAGAACGTCCGGATCGATCCGTTCATCCACAATTACACCAGAATCCATCCCTGAAAACAAATAGTAACTTGCTCCCGAACTATTTAGCCCCCAAAGTTACGAAACTTAAAAGACCACCGCCACGTCCGGACTATAGCACTTCTTTGACATCACGCGACCCACGGTTCTAAGCTGTTGGTCGCCATGCAATCATCCTCGTCTCGCTTGTGTTTGAGAAACATTAATTACATCTTGTATTCGATTTCTTATCGAATTTTTATTCATATTATCACTTAAAAGCATAGTAATGAGAAATCTAATTGCAGAATGGAACTCTATTTTGAATTTCGAATTAATTTAGTATGTTCTGAAAATTCATTATGAGTAGATTAACGAGCGCTATGTATTTCATTTTGTTCTTTTATATATTTTTTTTTAATATATAGAAATTCATTTATTCATATCTTCTAACGATGATAAGTTAAGTATTTCACGAGAATCGCCGAAAATGTTCTGTTCAGTTTGTAAATTTCATCTATAAAGTGATGGTTTATGATACATAATCAAAGTAAGGTGATTTTATCACAATTACCACCTTAAATTTTTGTTATGTATTATTTATTAAACAGTAGTAAATAATAAAAATGATGTCGTTCCTTAAAAGATAATATTTATTAAAGATTAATAAAGTACTACTAAACTTTAAAAGGGAATTATATATATTTTTTCTTTTAGCTGGAAAATATCCCAAAAGGAATGATATTAGCAGAAGAAAATCATATCAAAGAAAAAATAAGAAAATTATCGCAAATGAATGTTCATAAAATATTAAACTATTGTACTCTTTAACAGTGAATATAGCAAAATTGTATAAATATATTGTAATCATTGCCAGAATAAATGTATAAAACAAACAAATGAAAATAATGAATGCAAGTTACTTTGGAAAATTTTAATCGAAACATTTGATTAACTGTACAAATGACATCAAATTTATACTTAATGGTTATTATTTCTTTTTTTTGCTCATTTGTCTTCATATAGTCCCACTGCTTCGGATCGTATTCATCGACGAAAAATCAAAATTTTTTTTCCATTTTTTTCGTTATTTTCTTTTATTATTTATCAATTTCTTTGGATTTTGGAATAATTAACCACACATCAATATGTATGTCAAAGCCATAACAGATATTCGATTCCAATTTCTCAAGTTTCTAGCCTTTTTCTTTCAATTTAGAAAGTTTTTAAAATCTCATTTCTAATTTTTTTGATTTTGCATTTATACTATTGTATACAAAGATGTTTATTTAAATTAACACTAAATAAAGAGTAATAAATTAAGAGAAAGTCGCTACTTTGACTTTTCTCTCGAAGATGATAGCATACAAGTGTTGACTGTTGGGTTGATGGAAATGCTGTATTTGATCTCAATAGCATCAGAGACTGAAATGTAAATTTGAATCAATAAAATCAATGTAAAAATAAAAAACAGATTCAGAATGATGTCATTGAAGTGATCAAATGAAGCATTTCCGTTAATCTAACAGTTCCAACATTTGTATGCTGTTATTTAAAACGACTTTGGAGGAATAAATCAAAGTAGGACTTTCTATCAATTTCTTACTTTTTGTATAATGCCAACTTACATAAGCAGCTTTGCAACTCAAAATTCCATTTTTAAATTAGCAATTTTGCAAGTTGGAAAATCCATCGGAAATTTATCAGCAGATTAATGATTTTTTCAGATACACAAGTTAATCGGCTCCCCAAAATGAAAAAGTAAGTTTGTTAATTCCTTATTTAGCAAATATCTTTTTTTAAGTTGGTTCGTTTGCAAGAGGTTCTAAGCTAATAAGCTTGCTAGATTTTATGTCAATAAATTTGAAACATAGTGAATTTACAAGTTTAGAAGATTGCTCGCAATTTGTCGTCTAATTATTGTATGATATTTTGTTGGCGGCATTTTATATATTTAAGTTTGCTTTTAAATATATTTACATAATACAGGTAGCAAAAGCATTAACAATGAAAAGTACCTCAGTTGAACGATTGTTAATTTCTACTTCTCAACGAATTATAAATTATAAAGAAGTTTATCTCGCTTATGAAGTTTAATTAATTTTCCACTTTCTCGTCAACCTTCTTAATATGCTATTGTTGGAACATCAATTTCAGTGAAATCGTATTTTAAAGAATTTTTTAGAGATTCTTAAAGGAACCCGTTGAATCCTTCAAATTCATTGGCATTGTCAATTTGACTAGCAACTAATTGCTAATACCAGATGTCGATAGCATATGGCAAGAAGGCATAGTGAAGTTTGCCAATTTTGATTTATTGTTGTGGAAACTAAGCAGACTAATTGTACTTGCAAAGTTAAAACTATTTTAAAATGTTGTATTCGCTAACAAAATATATTTTTCAGTAATGGGAATTCAGTACTTCAAATCGATTATATTATAACTGGAAGAATACTTAATTGAGAACCAACGGCTGTTTTAGGATTGTCCACGTGAAAAATTGCGAAAAATCTTAGGACTTTAGTTGATGTATTATATTATTGTTAGAAGACTATAAGGATGCTGAAATTGATTCGGCTGTGAAACTAACGGAAATTTAGAAATTTGAAATGCAAAGACATACCGATAAATAATAAAAATATATTAGAGGGGTTTATTAAAAGATCTGATAAGGTAACGATGAAGCTCATGAAACTTTCAATTTTTACGAGGATTTCGATTTTTAAAAGTTACTTCAGCAAAGTTTGTCAAAGCTGATTGACTTGGTGAACAAAATTATTTTTCAAACAGTTTAAAGATGCTGTAACCCAGTGGCGTAGCATTTCATCGCAAATAGAGTTCCACGGTTTAAATATTGGAACTTCCTGTTCCCTTAATAGCTTCATTAACAGCATTAAACTTGATAAATCAAACTTAGCTTTTATTTTTTTTTTCTAATGAAAAGGAAATATAGGTTAATGATGGACTTACTACAAATGAAGAGAGCATCGAGAATATTTTGCCTTTGATATAGAGTTTTTGATAAATAATAACTTAAGACAAATCTAATAAAGCAATGACTTCTTTCAAATCCAACTTGTATTCAAAATATTTCTTCCAAATTTCGAATTCTGAATGAGTGATAGCTGGAAGAATGTATGTTTGCAAGTTAACGGTTGTTACGGAGTCCTCTTCACCTTAAATGTATGATGTTTCGCTAACTTCGTAAGTTTGGCATAAGGAGGTTCATTAAATAAGAAAAACGTTGACTTCAAGTAAGTCCAAATTTCACTCGTTGCTTATTTATCAGGTTAACTTTTAATAGTGTTTTTGATTAGCAATTTTAATAGGCATGTTTAGCTTGATTTTAAAAAAATATTATTTGAGTGATACCAATTTGGACGTATCACTCTTTGATCTGACGTTAACTTCACTATCATTTGTAATATTGGTAGCTGTATTTTCAAATGGAAATAGTACGGTGTAGGGTCTTTCGGTGCTAGATTATGCGCATACGTTATGGAGAAATTATCCGGATCTAAAATTATTGCTTTAAATTTCAAAAACATTGTATTTATTTTCAGACAAAATAAAATTAAACTCTAACTATTATTTACATGCATAAAGGAAAATTTACGGTAATAAATATTTCCGGAAAACAGGAAGCGATATGCTAAATTCTTTGATATTGGTACTGGCAAATCGAGTTCACCATCAATACCGTTGGCTGATCCCCAGTCGTATTCAATCTGTAAGATAATGTATGTTAGTAATTTAAAATCATAATTTAATTACAAGCATCTCTATTAAAAACAGTCAGAATATGGTAGCTCTAAATAGATTCATATTTGACTTATAAATTTGACAGATATTTCGATAATGATTTATTTCAGTTTAAAGTACAGTTTTTCGATATATTCATCTTTTATTCTATGTACCTATTTCCCAATCATCATTCTATTCAATTTTTCAAATAAATAGGCAAGCAAACAAAGTGGAAAAATAAATGTATCACTAACTGAGGGAGAAATATGGGATAAGGCCACGATACCTTTAATTATAATTTATTGGAAGTTGAAAACTTAATGTTGATATTTGAACTGTGCACATACCCCAAAAGCGAAGTTCTGCGTATACGGATTACAGATCGGTGGACGAGATGACATTGGGACAAATGAACATGGTAGATTAACAGTTGATTATCTGCAACCAGCAAAGGATTTCAATGGAAAATGACGTGCTTGGAGGCATGGGGAATCGAACCCCAGACCTCTCCGATGCGAACGGAGCGCTCTACCCCTGAGCTATGCCCCCACGACATGTTAGGGTTATGGAAATTACATTAAGTTGTGTGGTAGACAAATTACTTAAATTTTTAATTATTAAAAGAAATAATTCAAATTTGGTGAACATTTTCTTTTCTAAATTATTTTCAATATGAAGTGTTCGATAAAAAGGATTGTACCCTTTTAAAACTGGAATAATTTAAAAGAAAAAAGTAATAGAATTCTTTTTAAGCCAACAATTATATATATATAAAAAACAAACTAACAAAGCAAAAGTGTGCATGTCAAACAATTTTTTCTCTTTTACACTGCACTTCGGGCAGTTCAACTTGAATGCATGCATTTATCGTGTCAACTAGCAGTCACTGCTTGCAAGTTTTTCCCTATAAAGCAAGTTGCATGCTAACTTCGATTAACATGCATTGACGGATCGGTCATGAGTCGGACAAGTCAGTTTTGGTAAGACTGAGCATGTTTACCGGTGAACCGTGATAACCAACTATTGTATTGTAATCATGAACGCGCCAAAAAGTACGACCTGAGAAGTCCCAGATACCCCAAGTTGGTATTGGAACATAAATATCTCCACCAATATGCTTAAAAAGACGAGATATAAGTGGTAGATACACAGTAAGATTGATATGATAAGAAACCCATTATCAAAAGTAAAAAATGAATTCAATCCTTTGTTACGAATAAACCCTTGATTGAGCGGGGTCAATATTAAGACCGAGGTGAAACTGGTTCGAAAATGGGAAAATTGGCCAGTAATCGGCATATGAATTTCTTCAAGGCATCGGTTCATGGGATCCTGAAAGTTATTCACTTTTTTATAAATAATAACGATTTAAGTTGAAATACTTTCTACATACTTTTAACATTGCTAATGATATTATCAAATAAATATAACTAGAAAATTGTGATATCACTAGTTGTTTCTATTAAACTTAAAATATTTAACAGAGAAATTTTATGCAAAAAAAATCCTGAATTTACTTTTACCTGGTAAAACGAATGAAACAGTAAATCGCTTATCATTTTTATATTCATGCACCTCGTCATCTTTCAAACGTTAAATGATAATGGAGAAATGAAAATGATTCCTTTTTGTTCATTCTTTTTATTATCACAGCAATATCAAAGGAAATATAAATAGATATTAGAATGTTTATTAGCATAACTGAATGTTTTCACTTTTAGAGATAAGATCCAAAAGATGGAATTTTTTTAAACCAGAAATTGACAGTTATTAGAAAAAGTTAAGTTAAAAAGTACAAATTATTCGTCCAAATCATTTGTCTTTTTCATTATCTTAGCTATGTCATTCTCAGCTGGCATAAAATATGTGTTGATCATTCGCATAGCTATTTTCACTATTAAATAAATAATAGCATGGTTAATTTAAATCATCTTTCTTGTTTTTTAAAACATTCTCGGAAAAATTTTGGCAGAAAAAGACATATTTTGTTGTTGAGAAGTTATGAAAATTTGAAGAATTGATCATTTTTCTGTTATCCAGTCGATGATGATAAGGAATTTGATAAGTGGAATGTGTTAAGCTATAAAACTGTTTGTAGTTATTATTTGATCAGCGATACCATTGTCACTGCAGTCCGAATTTAATTCGGCAATGGTCTTATTAAGGAATATTGAACAACTTTTTCATTATACAGTGAAATATATATGCATTAAAGTACTGATCAAAATTTTGCTTGAAAAATATAAGAAATTATGTTGATATGATTTGATTTGATCGAATCACTTTATATGAATGATATTAATACCGATTTCAGACTATGAATCTAACATTGTTTTCATTTTCAAGAATTGATGTAAATATCCGAGATAGCTTCATATTTTCATCAAAATTTCATTCTGATAACAGATAAGTGTAGCATTTGAAAAACGGTTTGTTATGATTTATTCGTCAAAAGTTAGAAATCAAAACAATATGATTGAATTTGAAAAAGTGGCGATTTTGATTTCGATGTTCATTATTTACTTAAATTAAGCCGATTTATTTTCCAAATTGGATCATTTTGTGAAAATGTTGAAAGCTTAACGATGGATAAAATAAAACTTTAATGTTGGTAACATTGGAATTATATTTTAATGCTTTAAAATCTATATAACTTTCCAATTAAAACTATATATTATTGCTGTTGTTCAAGGGATTTTAGAAATTAATAGTAACACAATTTTCATAAGTTTTTAAATATGCAAGATAATTGGCAATTATTAGTTATACATATATGTCTAAAAAAAATTTCTCTATTAGCGATTCTTGTGTGTTCCAGAAATTGTTTTGATCTGTTGGAGGTATCATTTTCTAACTTGGACCAAAATTATTTATCATTAATAATGTCATACGTTATGATAGGCTCTTTTTAAGTTGGCTTGTCCTAATAATTTGTCATACTTTCGTGTAAAAATCAGAATTTCTGAGTAAAATGTAGGATTAATTAATGAGACAATTCTTTATGATGCTACTCTGATCATAAACATTATTTGATTTCCCAACTATTAAAAACTAATTAGTAACAAATTTAACTTGCACTTTAAGAGCTTTAATAGTTGCAAGTTGAAATAATACTGAAACAGTTGATTGATCATTATTACATGAATGAGATAATATTATATTCTATGAGAAATCGAAGTATCAAATATATCGAATTTTAAAAGTTTTTTCTTAGGGCTGCCAAATATTACTATATTCAACTTATTGATAATATTTAAAACGAATTATAATTATAATAATCATTTTAGAAAATAATATTTAGTTTGTATTAATAATGAAAAGAAAATTTAGCAATACTTAATGTATCATATTTTTTTCAGCAGAAATAATGAATCTTCTTAATTGTAGTAGAATGCATCAATTTCGAATTGTTTATACGATGATGATACTATTGGTCATCATTATTACTAATTATGCTTTATTTAGTCCAAGTTCGTTAGTTTATTATTTAAAATTTGACTTTTTTACGGAAGTTAATATGATAAGCACAGTCTTTTTGTTTTTTTTTTTTTCAAAAAATTGGAAATATGACTTTCGAGAGGTGTTTAATTTGAAGTTTTTTGCACTCAACTTTTTTTTTTAATAAAGCTTTGGGACTCATATTTATCGTTCGATAGCCTATCATAAATAATTGTATTTGCATGCATGCATTAGCAAATCATCAGTATTTAAACGAAATTTCTCCTTAAATAATCCGTGAAGTAGGAGAAATATTAATATATTGGGTAATTTAACAAATTTTATTTAAAATTGATTATTTAAAAATTGACATTGTTCATGATAAAAATGTTTAAAACTATAAAACTAAATAATATTTTCAATAACAACAAAGAGAAATCTGAAAAATTGTTTTTCTTTTTTAGATTGGCGAAATCTCGTTTTGTCTGATAGTTATGATTTGTTGGACTTCAATGATAATGATACAATAAAGGAAAGTATAACGATGAATAATGAAACTATATTCGTTCCACGAATTTCAAATAAACCGAAATTAGTCATACCACGACAAATGGGTATCTTAAGAAATCGTTGTTCGTATCACGATGATATGAATGAAGAAGAATTTATGGATGATATAACAATGAATGAGCAATTTGTGGATGATATGGCAATGTCTGGAGAAAATGATATGATAAAGATAAATTGGACTATGGAAACGAAATTAAATGAAAATAATTCAATTCCGGGCAATATTTATAATTCCTTTAAGCAGCTGGATGACGCCGGTCATTTTTGTTCCTTATGGTCTTCGGTACCATTTCATTTTGAATTTTTTTATCCTTCCTTCTCATTAAAAGTTCTTACTCAATTTTGAGCAATTAAATTTTGAAAAAAAAACATTTTTTTTAAAATCCTAACTAGGGAAAGTTTTATTTTAAAAAATTGGTTGCATATTTACTTTAGGAAAAGCCAATATCGGATACTATTGTTATGATCTTGATTATCGCTACAAGCTTTTTCGACTTTGTGGCCTTAATAATAGCATTGATTGATTACGATGTTCAGTATATATGCAAAATGTCACCTATTACCTTTTTATTCCAACTTAATCTTATTCTAGCACTTTTTCTGACCACTGCCATTATATTATACGCTTATTGCAATGGACAAGCTGTCGGTTAGTGCATAAAGTTAAAACCAATCTAAAAACTTTCTTTCCGAAAGGAAATTTTGTTTCGAATTTAATGCTAATATTAGAAACACTTATGAAATTAAAATTAACAATTTAATTTAATTCCCTAATCCTTTTATACCTGATATTAAAAAACCCTTAGTTTGAAAATCGCTTTTTTGTCAAATGCGTTAGAATGACATGATTTAATTGATTGGAAAAATTTATATATTCTCACCTGTTTATTCGCAAAATATTTGATGAATAAGATATTATTTGCTTAAAATATTTGCATTGATTGGTATGGCAATTGCAGATACTGCAAATCATGTTGTGAGGGAATTAGTAAGTACTAGAATATCAACCAGAAGTACGGGAAATGTAGATGTGAGTGTTGGAAGTGGTTTCTACTTCGGTTGCGTCGCCTTGATGATTCATTGGATTCTTAATTTCGGTATTATCTGCTATTGGCAATGGCCACAACTTTTTCGTCTAATTGCAATTTCTTAATCCTACAATTTTTTTTCCCGAAATATTTCACCTTTATTTACTGATGTTATGCATTAGAAATGAAAAGTGGCACATTTTTGTATATGCCATAATTATTCTATTGTGGTTGTCACTATTTTAGTTTATAATCTCAAATTAAACAATTTTTTGGACCGAGGAATTTTTCTTTCCACTTGTCTGTCTTCATGAAAATAATGGAAATTAAAGATAGTCTGTTTCGTCAGCTTTTGATACATATTTACTTACTTTTTAATGCATTTTGACTAAAGAATAGAATAAATAAACAATTCTTGCAACTTTTATCATTGAGCATTGTTTAATATAAAGTATAAGATGATTAGTTCAAAGTTAAGATCAGCCTTTACTGCTATTAAATCACCCCTATCGTAATCATGTTATGCAACAATAATTAATTTCTTATTGCTCGAGGCAAAAAAACTTGGTCCCAGGATTAGCATCAATTTAAAAGGAGAAGATTTTGTTGAATGTATATTCGAGATTTCGGGTTTTCCATGTCCTTTTCCTGCGGCGAGCATATTTTTGCTAACGAAATCGATAAAGAGAATTCTAATGCTATCGTGATACGAGGATTTTCAACAACAAAAAATCATCGTAGTAGGAACTTTTGCAGAAGCATCTACTGTTGCATTTACAATATTAGGTACCACTCTTTCATATACTGGTATACTAACTATCAGTATCGTAAAAAGTGTTGCTTATCACAGGATAAGAATCATTCCTAGTCTTCAATCGAAATCCATTAGCAAAAAGTGAAAAGTTTGTAATGACAGAAAAAGCCCAATAATTTATTTATATACTAAAATAGTAATCAGTATTTATTACGCAGAATTGATGAGTAATTAAAGAAGTGCATAATTCAATGATTAAGAGTCATTAGGCAGTTTAGTAACTCATCACTTTTTCAAGCAATTTTAACGTGTCATTGATATTTGCGAAACTTTAACTCATTACAAACAATTGGATCAGAATAAATATTCCTTTAATTTTATGCTTTAATTTTAAATAATAAAAATACGGTTAGTAGAATGTTTTCCATAGTGAATATTCTTTCCGGTATTTTATCAGATTCGTACCAATGTAAGCAAAGAAATAAAGAGAGTAGTGATAATAAATGATATGATCACCGAATGATTACAAGCAAAAATTGAAGTTTTTGCCTTTTTTCTCAATATTATTTCTGAAAGCTAACATATTCAAGGATATGTTAGCTTTCAGATCTATCATAAACTATCATAAATTAATAATGATAAATGATAATACAATGAAACGGGACATTTTTCCTTTTTTTACAGTTCTTTTTTAAAGTATTTTAAAAAAAGCTGAAATATGTTAGTTAAGAAATCATTTTCAATTTGTTACTACATGTAGACATAAAAAATCAATAAGATGAAAATCTAGTAAGATAAGCTATATTCAATTAAACTGCCAGAAAATATGATCCAAATAAATATCTGTCAAATAAAATGTCAGCAAAAAAACTTTTTTTTCTAATTTATGCAAAAATTTTTCGTTTTTTCAATCAAAGAAATTAACCTAAACAAGATTTTTCATTGCTATTTGTTTGTTTTATTGTTATCTATTTGTTTGGAAAAAAAATTCTTACCGTAATTTTCCTTTCATCCTTTTCATCTGCTCTGAGTGGTTGTATGTTATCAAAATTGCGTCTTATTAATTGTATTTTATTAATAGCATATTCATTGAAAGTTTTCCTGTTGTGAAACTTCTCAAAACGAAACAAATATTTCAAAGTTAAAGGCAATTGAACGAGTAATAGAAAAAATTCAGCGTTTCAAAAATGACAGCAAACGAGTTAAGTTTATTATTTTATCCGTCACCTGTATTTCGTACTAATAATTATACAAAGTAATTTGTATTTTATTAACTTATTAAGGGAAGCAAATTTATTAATAAGTATTAATATGAGTATATCAGTTTTGTAAAATTTAAACAGAATAATTTATTTACAATTCATGAATGGATGAAAATTTGACGGTGTTGGAAAATATTTGAACAATATTTTGTTCTTCAATTTAATACTCTCTTGCTAGCACTCTTTATTTTCTTTCAAAACATTTTTGATAATTTAAAATTTTTTTCTTTAAATTTTAAATTTATTCCGTGATATGATTCATCAAATTACGCCGCTATAATCTTAAATTCAGATTGGAAGAAGAAGTTATGGTACGGCTGTATGATGAGGTTGATGTACAACAAGTTGACGAATTCCTCCTTGTACCGATACTTACATTTATTATCATAATTGGTGCCATCATGACATCTGCCATTGTTTTTCGGATCCTTCTTTGTGACGCACACAGAAAACGAAGAAAAGAAAAAACTAAGAAGGATATGGAAGTTAGAACACAAGCAGGTTGGTACTTCTGATAAGTAAGTATCGTTATTCAAGATGGAAGTATTCAAAGGATAGGGAAAAGAGATGAGCTTGGAAGAGAAATTAGAAATTGTTGAAAGAATAATGTTATGTTAGGATTTAATAGAAATTTAAATCATCTACCAACATAATAAATAAGTTTTGACTGTTTGAATTGTTGAATATGTTAAAGTTTTGGGAAAAAATTTTTCTTTTACAAAATTATGCTAGTATAAGAATGAATTTCCGGAACAATAGATCACAAGGCGATTCAGAAAACGGTAAGTCATTTTGAAACTATTGCTAGAATACTTATATAATTTAACCAATCCTGTGACGACACGATAGATTCAAGCAATATGGTCCATCGAGCATTAAAAGAAATGTAATGCGTTGGACTTTAGATTTCCAGTTGTTTCTGATCGATTTTGAATCAATTCTACAAATTTAGAATTTCTTGGAATAAGAAATTCAGTTGAACAAAATCCGTTATCCTTGCACTCAAGAAATTTCTGAATCTGATTTTATTAATCAAACTTTAAAAGTACGTACTTTTGTAGAAATCTATCAGTGCAACGGATTTAAGAAAAATTGTACAGCCAGAAAAGGAAATGAGGTAGAAAATTTTTGAATTTATCTGTCAGTAAATGAATATTAGTTTGAATACATTTTACATTACGTTGCCAATTTTTCCAGCATGCAAAAAATTATGCTTAAATCAACCATATCAGCTAATAGAGAAATGTCTGTCAACAAAGGGAATATCAACAAAATAAAAATCCTTGGGAATATTGATGATATTACTAAAGTAGTATTATTATTTCGATTCTAATTTAGATAATTAATAAATTTCTATTATAATACTCCATGCACCTTTTAAAATACTTTCATGTTAAAATCGTGCTCATTTTCTTCATTAAAACATTACTGAAGAGCATATTTTGTAGTATGGAAAAAATGAAGATAGCGAAACTCAAAAATTCTCAGATATGACACAAATAACTGAATTTACATCAAAAAGGAGCATATTTGAAGAGAAACTATTGGAGGAAACACAATCACCAACAAGCAATAAATAGATTAATTACCGTAATTATTGCTTGCTAATATATCTATTCATTTGAAGATTAATAAAAATTTTTCAAATAAAGGCCTAACTGAGATCTATTCATGCATTTATATATCATTAAATATAGCGTTATTATAAAAGATGAGTATATTACAGTAAAAATCAAAAAATTGTGGGATAAAATAAAATAAAGTAAAGGAAGTGAAGAATGATTGAAGTACTGATGAAAATGCTGCATAGCTTATTGGAAAACTTATTACTTCTTATTTTAAGCATAGTTGTTAAAATTTCTACATAACTTCGGCTTATTTCAATCCAACCCAATTACATCCTAACATGTGTACTTAAATTATTCCAAATTTTTTTCAAACATCATACGAAATTTGACAACTGATTGAACACTTTTGGCCCACTTCCATTAACTAGCTGAAAATGATCGGTTGTAAAGAAGAAAATACAAATTTAAAAATATTTTCTTCATCCATGTAAAGTTTTTCATACGTAATTCCTGAAAAACATTTCAGATAACTCCAGGAAGGTATTTTTACTTACTAATATTTTAGAAAGAACGTTTGGAACTAATGTAATTTGATTTTTATAATCCGAAAATGACACAGTTTCACATTTGCGTTAAATGTTTCGGAAATGACATTTTATCTTTCCTATTATTATCATTATTTATTATTATTATTATTATTATTATTATTATTATTATTATTATTATTATTATTATTATTATTATTATTATTATTATTATTATTATTATTATTATTATTATTATTATTATTATTATT
>JABVXV010000336.1:0-66503 GCA_013365325.1 Dipetalonema caudispina | reverse complement strand
ATTATTATTATTATTATTATTATTATTATTATTATTATTATTATTATTATTATTATTATTATTATTATTATTATTATTATTATTATTATTATTATTATTATTATTATTATTAATTATTATTGTCGTTGTATTGAGGGAAATGTCACCTTTTTTTCTGTCTTTGTCTTCATCATTTTAACTTGTCCTTGGTGCTGTTTCATAATGTCCATCCGTACTATTTCTTCATTCTCCTATTTAGAAGTTATTTTCTCTTGTTCATTTTGATGTAAAAAAAAATCTTCCTTCAATTATGAGAATTGAATAATCATTGGTCAACTTTTTAAAGTTAAACTCAAACAACTACAAATGATTAACCATATCATATGGCTTATCCGATATGATATAGCACCGATCAAACCAATAATCTTTTCTTCATTTTTTATTGATAGCATGATTGAGGAAATTTGCATATACCGTTGTTTTGCTACGAAGTCGTTTCGCGATTGGGGTTGAGTTATAAGCACTTCGTGTACGCTTAGCAATAGGGGTGCCAGAAAGTTCACGACGTTTACGTTCTCTATTTGCTGTAGCGTTGAGAGCCTGTAATACCTCGAGTAATTTGACTAATAAATGGAGTAAAACAAACGAATGGACAATGGCTATCATAAATATTGTTCTTCGAACGAAGGTGTTTTTGTTCTATCATTGTTGCGCGAAAAACGATGGATGCATTGTATTTCCGACATTCTTTGGCACTCATTATGAAGTGAGAAAACATAATAATTTTCAAAGCTTTAAATATGCAAAAAGATTATGTTGTAGAATTGTCAATATTCCATTTAATTGAATTAAAATGATACAATGAAAAACTCTTTCGGAGATTCATTCAAAATTATTAGTTAGGAAATGATTCTAATAATCTGCAAAAGCAATTCTCATCAATACATCACGTCTTACAGATCATCGAAACTTCTTTGAATATCCTAATAGGTATTTTTACCAAAGAATTACCTGTTGTTTAATTTTGGTCAATGATCGCTTTCGTCGTTCTTCATCTTCTTCTTCAAGTTGTTTCTTACGTTGTTTCACTCGACGTTGGCTATCTTCTCGAAATCTGTTCATTTACAAATGTATACACTAATATTACTTAAATTTCTTTTTCTATAATTGCAATTTTAAGCAGTAGTAGTAGTAGGAGAAATGCTTTTTCTTTTTTTGTAATATATATACTACCTTCGTGTCTTTTCGGCTACTGCTTCCAATATTTGTTTCCTCCTGCAAATTGCATTAACTGTCCGTTTGGCGCAAAAATTACGTATGCCTTTCGTTACCTATAATTAGCAAAAGATTACTTTGTAATTAGTAAAAAGAAGAAACATGCTTTACATATCAAAACATAATTTGGATTAGTCAAAGGTACAAATTATAAAATTTTATCATTTATACATTTGCATTAATAGTAAATTAAATAATTAAGGAAATAAATATCAAAAGTGGCAAAAGTGGTAATTAATATGAAATTCATTATCAGTTAATAAAAGAAGAAGATTTCACAAATTGATAATATAAAAAGTACTATAGTTGATAGGAGAGATGGATTGTTGTAGTCATGGTTGGACGGCGATAAATTCATTTTCCGGTATCGTGATAAGCTAGACCGAAAGTGTACCCTATAATAGCAATTGATAGCAGTATTAGTAAAATATCAATTTCATTATTTCTTATATGTTCAAGTAAAATGTTTAACTAGTCTCTTCTTACGGAAAATTTAATATTTTTGATTAAAAATTATCATATATAGTAAAGATTGTCCGGTTTCTGGATCAATAGATCCAATGGTCATTCAAATTTTCATATAATGTTATATATTATACTTTCGCTTGGTCAGGCTATTAACTGCGTGGCTCTGTTCATGTCCATTATTTCGTCCATTTTCATTGGTCATTTTGAGAAGACTTAAGAAATCATCTGGCCAAAAATTAATCCTTGTTCGCATTCTTGGCAATACATATCCACTGAAGCTTTGAGATTGCATTTAAATTGAGATATACAAATTCAAGATTAACTTAGCAAATACTGATGAAATTGATAATATCCTAGCTATTACGATAGCAATTATAGTATATGATTAATTATGTAAAACAATTGATGAAATGTAGTTTAACAATGATAAGCTTCAAATAATTCGAGATGTAACAGGAAATGATTTATTTTGAACCCATTCTCGATATTCCTTAAATTTCGCTGCTTTTTCTTCTTCTTTTTCATTTAATACCTAACAAAATATGAAAAATGGATAGTGTCAATTACTTCTCTATTTCATCATATTCAAAGAAAAAGTAAGTGTAACATTCATTCTTACCTATTTTTTAAAATTTCTTCCGCTTTTTTTTGTTCATCAAAAATCCATTGCTGATATTCTGTAGCTTGTCGATTAAGTTCAGAAATTATTTTTCGTTGCATTACCTGATTTGTTACTTTTCCAAAAATTTGATATAATTTTGATGGAATTTTTACACCAACCTTCTCTGTTACTTGACCTTTTCTTGGAGTCTTTTTACATCGCAGATTATACATTAACGCCTGATTGGGTGAATGTAATATAATAATGTGGTAGATTAATATTTTGATGTTTATATAAAGAGTTTAGAAAATTTACATAATTTAAAATTAAACGTAGAAAAATTATGATCATAAATATAAGAATGATTGGTTTTATTGGAAGATAAATGCATTCTGTGCAGGATACGTGTATAAATAATAATATTATGCAGGTTATTATCGAAATTTTATAGGTAATGTGCAAATTTAACAGTAGCACAATATATCCGGAAATTTTAAATTTCAAAATTTCCGGATATATTGTGCCTGTCTTAATGCATTATATGCCTAGAAATTAGAAAATTTTGTAAGAATGATATTCATGAAGCTGGTATTGACACGATGTTTTACGATGAATTCCTGAGAACTCTCAGGTAATCGTATTATATTGGCCATGTAGGAATTCGGCAATCTAAATAAACCTTTATTGAAAATAACTAAAGCTAAAGTGTACCATAATCGATGAAAAATAGATTACAGTAGTAGTATTGACTTTTTAGATGGGTAAAAGTGATTTATTTCTTCTTAGCGAATAATAATATTTCAACGATATTTGGTAACAATATTTTGAATCGAAGACTGAATAATACAGGGTTCAAGAATTGCTCCTGGTAGATTTTTGATAGTAACATTAATAATCATTGCATTAATTGATAGCATTATTAATTGTTGATTAGAGCCCGGGAAACATCCATAACGAACATAGGATTGTTTATTGATTTCCTGAATATCCTCAATTAATTCATCTCTACAATTACACGACATATTTTCGTGTACCAATTGACAATCTGCAAATGGTAGCTCACGTCGACGTGTTATATTTACTTGTTCAGCGGTACATTTATCCCAGGAGTTCCAGGATATTTGTTTGCAATTTGTGACGTTTAGCAAATGCCTTAGTAGACCCATGTAGTGAACATGAGTACCACTTATATCTTCAAGTTTTTTCTTGATAATAGCCAACCGATAATAAGGTACATAGCAGAACAACATGGAACCAATAAGCATTAAAAGCAATCCAATGCAGCGTAAAACAAAGAATAAATTCATTGATGTGAAGTCTTTTTGCACGGTTGTTTACCAAAATGACGTGAACCGAAGCACAGAAATTCTTTATCAATTGTCAATAAATTTGTATATTCCGAAAACGACATTATAAAGACCATATGTCACCAAATTAACTATGTCCAAAAAGTGCACACAAGCAAAATGTTCTCGGTATTCAAACTTTTGATGCAGTCATTTCTACGAGCAAACCTTCGCAAACTAAGTCCATTTGATTGGCTGAAGGAATAGCATCCAAGAAAAACTAGCCGAAAATTATTTTCAGAAATTTGATTAATGTTCCGCCACTTGTTATGCATCTTTGCTACAAGATGAAAAATTTATTTACATCAGTTATATCGATTTAGTTAGTGAAATCAGTTAATAAAATTGCAGCTCAGGTCAGAGAAAGACCAGAAGTCTGAAATCAGACGGGATGAAAAGGCTAGCATACAAATGTAAGTATGTCCCCCTAAACAGGGCCTATTCGCAAACCACTGAAAGACATACACTTTACTTTCGAACAATACAAGCAATGGTAACCAAGGATGATTCACATATAAACAGTACATTCATCAACATACTCAAATTGTGGGCAAACAGACAGCTAAAAATAAAAATAATAGAAAAAGAAACAAAAACATTGATGCAGGGATACAAAAATGACCGTGAAAACAATAGTAGAGGATTAAAGGCCAGTAAAATAAAGCAATACCGACCAGTAAGCGTCATCTTTTCTTACTACTTGACGCACCGAGACCTTTCAAGATTAGGCAAGTACATAACTGAATCAAGTATTCAGACAATCACGATAGCTCCATTTGTAGTTCTAAGGAATTCGACTACTTCTACGGATGGTACCCGTAGGAGCGCCTCCGTTTCAAACGTATTTCATGATACAAAAAAGCTTCTAGATGAAGCAACAAAAAGAAATGAACATTCTAAACCGAACAAGTGCACTTTTAAGCGATTTATAATTTCCGATTACCTCGGTGAGATTCACTTCCCGTCCTTTCTTAATGGAACTATTTTTTAATTTACTAGAAACTGTGATGATATGTGAAAACTACAAATGCTATCCTTTTTTTTTAAATATAAAAGAAGCTTTCAGGAAAATATAAATCCCCATGTGAAGGAAGAAACTTTTTCAAAGAATATGCAGAAAGAAACAATACTAATTAATGATCAGGAATTAATACAAGTGTCGATGAAGTCAACCAATTAAATAAATCATTTAGATAAGCATTTTCTTTACAAAAAACTAAGAAAAAATAGAGACGAAACGTAAGCTTTAAAAAGGATAAAATGATTGCTCATCTTATTAACAGCGCTTTGGAAACATACACCTATCAAATTTTAAATCTAAAGTACAAAAGAAAGTATGTTTACGTCCAACCTAAATAATATTTCCTAACAAAACTTTAAATACAACTGAATACTATGCTACTGGTATTGTTACTGATTCTGATTGATTCTGCTGTTGTTATTATTGCTGCTATTGTTTTATGATAATATACTGAAAATTGGAATAAGTGGAGGCAGGTAATCATCCTAAATAAGAAATTTCATTAACTGCTTAGAAATGGAGAAACGATTGTAACATCATCGAATGCTACCATTTCACTATTCACTTTTCGTCCACGGTGATCTGCTCGCGAACCGGCCATTTAATTTCCGCTAATGAACGGTTGAGATCATAGGATTCTACCTGTAAATGATATACTCACTTTGTGAATCACGAATTTCTGGTTATTTGAAATGCAGGAAAATAAGGAGATAAGGAAGTAAGCTACACAGAAAAATATATAAACGGATTGTGAGATTTAAAAAGCTTCAAAACAATGGAATATTATTCTCTTGTTCTACTTCATTAAACTATTAGCTTCAATCAGAGAGTGTAACAAGTAAGACTACTAACAACATACCACATTTTTCATTGGCATATCTGAGGTCCAAATTCGATGTGTATCCAAACTATACCCTTTTGATTCAACAAAAATCGTAATGTTACGAAGCGGTTCACTCATGCGAAATCTGAAATCAAGTTTGCTAGATAATAACTGCGTATTACACATGACCAAACAACTGGACCCACCTACGATCCATAAAGGAGTAATAAGATTACAGGAAATGAATAATGTCTTCTTACTGCATTTTTCTTCTCTCTTCTCTCTCTTTCTCTCTCTTGAAGGCAACAATCTTTGCAGGAATACAATGTGTGGCTTAGTTCTCAGCAATGCAGAGAAATCATTTTTAGGTAATTTTTACCTTCGCAACTGCATTTTCCCATCCGGGAAACGAACTCGTACTACTGCGATATTTGTTTCGTCTGCGGCTGGTTCTACTGGTAAACTTGCTGCTAACTCCTGCAAACGCTTTGTTTTGTCTTGTTCCTCTTTTGCACGACGTTCTTCTTCAGCCCTGGAAATGTCCAATGCAACGTTTTAATGTGTATTATATTTAACAAGCAATGATATTTTATTATATTTTAATGTTTTTATAGAAGGGAGGAAATGAAACAACTTACTTCTGTTCATTTTTTTCACGTTCAAGTCTTTCCTGACGAGCTCTATCCTGTGCTAGTGATTGTTCATACTCTCTTGCTTGTTCCTCTCGTATTTTTTCCCTTGAAACAGAAATTAGATTCCACTATGAAACACTAATTAATAACACAGATACTTAAGGATCCATGATCTTATCATCTTATCTCATTTGCACAATATATAAGGAAAGAATTATGTATACACATGTACAAGACAGTTACAAGACTAGTGACTCACCTTTCAATGCGTTCTCTTTCTTCGGCAGCTTCAGCACTCTTGATACGTTGATACTCTTCCAATCCTTCCATCAGTTTGTTGACTACTTGTTGTGGTCCATCGCATCCTGGTAACAAATATATACGCTCCACATTATAACTCAGAACTTCAAGGACATAAATGACTGGAGGACATTTATAAACTATCCGACATACGACGCATGTGACTTACCCCAAGCAACACTTATTGGTAAGATGACACTTTTTTCCTTGATAATAACCACTAGCAGCGGGAATCGTTCATCAGAAAATCTGAATAAAAGAATTCATAACTGACTTGAATTTCCGCTTAAATTCAACCGGAATTTACTCCAGCTAGAAGCAACGTATGATATCGAAGTGTTTTAAATTTTCTCTATAGCACTTCACCTGAGACTAAATCCCAAAACCGCATGCCACCAAATGACTTTTAATAAAAATGGTTATGGCACACTTCCGAGACATGCAGATTTTAAATATCATGAACAGCGTAAAGCATAAGCTATATTGGCAAAATATAAATATACTTCTCCAGTGTTCGTCTTATATCACGGACGTTCAACATATCGATCCATTCAAACAATTTGAGCCTATTCTCTTTTTGTGTGATATCCCAAGGCCACGTTATAAACTGCCCTTTCAGAAGTGATGAAACCAATCCTGAACAAAGTACCTGAAAAGAGTATTCCATGAAACCCCCATCATTACAAAGATGAAATGACCAGTGGAATAACTTTCCAAATACCCACAGAATGTATGAGTAATTGCTGGAAGAATAGTTATTTATCTAATACCTTATGTCAAACAACCAATGTTACTAAATTTATGGTACATTATAAAATGAATTCAATATAAAATAGAAAATCCATAGAACACGCTACCCTTGGTAAGCACTTTGTTTTTGTCAAAATGATTCACACAAAATAAAACAATAACATTTTTTGCGAAAATGTTGCACGCGACGGCACGATCATTATGTAGATAAACGGCAAGTGGTCGACGTTCCGCAACCGGTCGGCCCGGTGCTTCCAGTGCCTCACGTACCGCATCTTGCAAAGAACCAGAATAGAAAGGTGGGTGATTTCCACCGTACCTGCAACGCAGTCATCAAACATGAGTTCAATAGTACAAAAAATATATTAAATTTAGTAGTTGTGTGTCTTATACCATTTCAGTTTACCACAACTAATTAGCAAATTTAAGGTCTTTAAAAGATGCACTCGCATTCTGCACTTTCTGTTTACGCCCATATTGCATTACAAGCATTTACTAAATTTCGCCAAGCTCAATAATGCTTAATCTGGTAAACCTGGCAGATGGGGTAAATTAAAAGCATTGCAAATAAGTTTGATAAATATAGCTACCCAGTTGATACGTTCCTGTATGTGATGTAATCTTACCCATACACCAACGTATAGGTAAGAAGGTTTTGACTTCACTCGTTAATTGTCAGATTATTAAAACTTGTGACTGATAATGAGGCAAATTATTTCTAAAAGAATAAAAACTTACCTAGCCTCAAAAACAGTTACAAAGTTATGCAACGCCTCATCAACGGAAGTGAAATCAGAAGGCACTAATGGTACGCGATCGTCATGAAACGATGGTTTCTGGAAATAGTTGTTCTTGTGAATGCGAAAACTTCAAACTCTCAATTCATGAACCCTGACAATTCACCTTATCTGCGTAAGACCAAACCTCTCAAAGACTGATAAAATGTTTATACAGCTTTGCTATCACTATTTTCATTTATTTGCTTAAAGTTTCACAAAATACCAAATCTTCTAACGGGAAAGTTGATATGCAACAAATAAATATCACCAAAAGCCTTTCGCTGTTCCAATCATATTTTCCAGGATGAAGAGATTATAGTTCAATCAAGACTTAATAATTCATTTGGGAAATAGATAAATTACCGCATCTTCTTCATTCAACTGTCCAAAAGGAGCAGCATCGTGGTAAGCATCATCATCATCATCATCATTACCATCGTTATCGGTAGAATCACTATTCTCTGCATCAATAAGAAAGCTACGCATGGCAGCAACAGGTGAAACATCATGCTGGGATTGCTCAGTTAGACGTGAACGTGAACGTGTGACGCGAGAAGCAGAGCCACTACCCGAAGATGATGTTGTTAGCAGGACTCTACGTGGTGAAGATTCCGTGGTTTTCGAACCTGTAATCCTAATGTAAATGAATACTTTTAAATAAATCATCTATTATTTAGTTTTCTATTTTGCAATCACTTATACTAATCTTATACTAATTGTGTGGTTATTCAGTGCACTGTGTTTTCTTTGTGCGCTGGAAAATAATCTATAATCCAGAAAAAGTTATTGCCTACTCCGCTTTGGCAGATTATGCAATTATTTATCAGAGATTTTAACACTAGCACCCGAAAGTAAAACATCGTAAATTTAGTCTACTTATAATACGATGCATTTCAGAAAAAAAATAAAACCATTATCATGGGGAGAGCTTCGGTTGCTGTTTGATTCTTCCAGCGAGCCGCCAGCTATCAAACGTCCAAAAGGGAAATCAGGATCTTCACCTTCATTCTCCACTGAATTGTTTCTTGATCTGTAAGATGATAGCAGTCTTAGACGATGACATCTTACTATTTCCAACTTCTATTGATTGAATAGTAGCACAAACTACTGTCTGTTCAGCATGAAATTTACATCTATTCATGAAAAGAAACTGATTTTCGAGAAATCAAAGCAGTGTCATGATACTGAACTAGTGATACTACAAAACGGCATGAAATTGCACTTCCCTACAAAATGATCACTACCAATAGATAAATCTACCGATTCTCCAATTCTGTGATCGCTGTTCGGTTTACGCGCTGGTCACGATGTTCCATTACAAGTGAATCATCAACCTCCATCGGACCTATATCATCACTATCATTACATAATTGTGCTTCGATAGCCCTTGGCAAGTCCCAGTTCAACGATGCCAATGTTGCCAATGCCATCTGTTCATCTTGGATATTTGTCACTTCCTGAAATGGCTATTCCAATTCAATATTTCTTAAAATGAATTGAATAACATAATAATATGATACTTTAATAGGTTGGAAAATAACCACTACAGTAAACATTACAGAAATTAACCTGAAATTGACGCAGCATATTAGCTTGGTCGCTGGTAAGTACATCAAAATCGCCCATCACTCCCTTCAAACTACAATAAAAATATGAAATATATTAGCAATGTTTGCAGTATGAAAAAAACAAACCGATAAATAGAAAAATTAACAACAAATAAGCAGACATGGAACGACTACATAAGACTGCGAAATATATGCAAATTTGGCTGGATGGAACCAAAAAACTAATACATTCTACCTAATGGATACTGTAAGAATATTAAAGACGGATTACTAAAAAGAAAAAATTCCCTCACGTACAATACATATATTTCTTAGAAGTCAATCAACAATGAACTTGATACAAATACCTGACTAATCTATTTGGAATCTAAGTAAAAAGCAATGCTGGAATAATTTCTAAACAGTATGTGGAACCAGTAAATGGACTGATGGGAACTATATAGTGTTTTATGAATCCATGGTTGATAATGACCACACTTGCTGACGGATAAACCATATTCATTCTTGGTCTTACCTTATGTATTAAACAAGATATGCACATATGTATCTTATTTTTATGAAAATTTCCAAAAAATGAAAGTGTGAAATAATATAAAGTCATACAAGTGCATTTTGAAATAAGATAACAGAATGATAAGAGAAAAGAAATTGGAAGCAGAGACATCCGGTCTCGTCATTACAAACTGACAATAAAAATTGAATCAGCACAAGGTCAAAGTTCAGAGAACCAACACCAATCGATTTAACCCTCCCCTTAGCACTGATGCACACGTGCATATCCACTCACGCACACAGCTCCATGGCTAATGGACGTTATGCAAATCGGCATCTCACGCCATGTATTACAGTTGATCGTAGCATTTCACGGTAGATGTTTTGCGAGATGGGATCTCTTGCCGGATGAGTATTTCGGAATGAATACTTCGAGGAAGTAAACAATCCTTTGTATTCCGGCATTTATTGGATTCTCGGGATGAGGAAGTACGCAGTGTTAGCTGGTCATTCAGTCTGATTAAGTATTAATTATAAGTGGTCGATGGTTTAGAAAACTTTGTCATAGCCATCAATAATCCGATTCTGTCATGTATTTATCATCTTTTCTATCACAAAATTGCCATACGATATGATTTTAAAAATGTTAGCCGAAGCTTGCGGATTAGAATTTAAACTACAGCAAAATTTGACTCATACGAGGGGATTCTTACGGACAGATGCATCTACATAGCAATGAAATCTTTATGCCAATTTCTGGAAATCGAAGACCGGTTAGCCGGATTATTGTATAATGGCATGGGTCATATGGTGCTAAATATCTGATCAGCTTTCGGATGAGATATCTGTGATTCATAACACTGACTGACAGATTAAAATTTTCCGGATGAATATCTTAATTAAGAAGACATGTAATAAGATAAGCCTCTTGCGACTGCATTACCACTCAATTTACCATCTTATGGCTGTTAGCAGGACACACGGAAGTTAAGTGGACACCCCGTTTACATTAACAAATGCTACTGAGTACTGGAAATAATTCTACAAATAACGATCCCGGAAGCAAGGATTAAGAATCGAATAATTTAAACTATCCGACAACACTATGGTTCCGGCAAGCGGTACCAATGATTTTTGTTTCATTTTGTGAGATTTGATGTAGGAACGTCTATCGGATCAATCCTTTTCAGTGTGATCAGCAACGAGATACACTGACTGAATAAACGACAGAAATATACGGAAGGATAAATGATTAGTAAATTCTAATAAATTTCTTCCTTCGTCTCATTTCTTCACTTTCTCAATTTCACCAAATGTTAATTCGGCTGGCTTATGTTTCACGACAAGACCGTATAAGTCTTCTTCCTATTCTTACATTAATTATCTATGATAACGGATATATTTCATGGTGTAGATAGAAGGGATGACAATGCGTTTAATTAGTTAGCAATTCGTTCAATTAATTACCTAATATGAAGGATTTAAGGGATGAAATCTCATGATGTGAATTATGTCTGATTATATTTGAAGTTAGCATACACATTAGTTAAGAAATGAAAATAGCATTTGGGATTCAAATTTTCATATTCGATTGTTACAAATGGTTTGTACCGTATTGAAAATGCTAGAAACGTTGGAGGAAAATGGTTGAAGTTGGTTGGGATAGTTGGATAGTTTTTGATCTTAATGTAGAATTTACACGGGATTTTTTTTAGAGACTAATAAATTTAATTGTGAAAAGCCTTATTGCTATTACTGTTGCTTTTATTATTATGGCTATGTATTTATTTATTATTTTTTTTTTTTTTTTTTTTGTTTATATTCAGTTCAAGTTTAACGTATTAAAGTTAGAATTCTGATTTTTGATAATGAAATTATGTCAGTTCGATACGTTGTTTGGTCATTTAAAGGCCTTATACAAACTGTTTACAGTCATCTTTCTGTCTTTGTTGTTATATTTCTATGAAAGTTCTACTCCTTTACTGTTACATATTTAACTGTGTAGTTGTTGGAAAGTTTTATGCTTATCTCAGTTATCTTTCAAACCTCTTTACCACATTACCTCAGTATTATGTGCAACAGTTTTGTCATTCGTCTTCACTTACATGCTTTTGTGATCGTTCGAAGCTTACGAAAGCGGTTAATATAAAATGTCTTGCAGAAAATGCCACCTCGAAAAGTAGCTCGTAAAGTGACACAACAACCAATAGAAGAGCTCAAACGTCGAAGGACCGAAAAGAAGAAGGGGAAAAAACGGGAAAAGAAGGGGAAGGAAACTTTGACAGCAACACCGGTACAGTTGTCGGGGACACAAAATGTAGCCACCATAGATACAGATGAACATACGGAAGTGGAGGAACCAGCGATTTCTTCGTCACAATCCTCAGTGATTAATGTATATATGATTTTCATCTATATTATATTTTCCCATAAATTCCCCATCTAAAGTAAACGAATAGTATAAATGTTAGGTTCTTAAATGTGCCACACTTTCGGCATCAAATCATAGACATGGGGAATGGAAAAGGAAGGAGTATGCAATAACTGTTATATTCTGTGATCAAAATACATATCCTGTTCCGATGTCTGTGAGTCTTATTTTACCTAGAGTATTGAAAGAAGACAAATAACTGATAACAATTTAATGATCTGTTGTTAAGGGTGAACACAATAGTTTGCGAATGAATAGCAGTGAACGTGGGAAGAAGCGGAAACTTCGCTCTCTGGACGTAAGCACTTGTTCTACTGCAAACCAGATACTCAGTAAGTACTTTTGAGTATGGCTCTGAAAATTGTCAAGAACATTACGGTGAGCATATTGCTGATTTTAAGGGGGACGTTTTTTGATATGATCCCATACAGCTTTATTGGATATGACTGATCAGGAACGAAATATAGATATTAGGTTGAGTTAATATTTTGAACCATTTTCTGCAGTTACCCGTTCTCTTTCTAATTTTTTAATCTGATCCAAAACATTGTTTATTCTGAGACAGAAAAAAGATGACACGCATGGATTACCAGGTAGTTTTTTGGAAGCTTTTTGGATGGCGTGAATATAATATTACTACATTACCAATGGTTTTGGCAGTGTTTCAGACAGTAGTGCCGGGAGTTCGACCACTCGTCGACTGAAGAAGTTCCATTTGTCGGTTGAGAGTTTTTTACCAACTGAAAGAGGTGATCGAGTGTTGAGTTGTGGTGAAGGTGAACAGCTTGGACATCCAGGACGGAGTACAACTCGGAAGCCGCGAGCCATTAGTACGCTTCCGGAAGAGAAATTGATCGTTCAGGTTAGTATAATGTTTCTGTCGGCATTAACTACGATAGTAAAAGTTTGAAAGACATTACTTTCGAAATAATTCTAAAAGCAACAGCTCATGTTTTTTTTAATGGTTAATTCACGAAAGTGATACTATCCTTGTTTCTTTTTCCAGATGTAAATTTATATGGATACTAAGAGCCTCAGGACTTCAAGCTCTTCCTTAACTCTTGTTTTTCCGATTTGTGAAACTGTATCACATTGGTCAGATTGATGGCGTAGAATCACGTTTGAAGGTATATTTTAGGTAATAGCAGGTGGAGTTCATTCACTGGTGTTGATGGAGGATGGTACAGTGTATGGTTGTGGAATAAACGAAAAAGGTACCGTTCCAGGTGAGGGTATTGAACCAGAAGGATCTTCGGATAAGCTAACTCAAATTAAATTCAGCGATTCACTCATACAACGCCATGGAAAGGTTTGTACTGTTTACACAAATAGTTGAAAAAACGAATTTTGGATTTGATTTACAGAGGAGAAGAGGGGTAGTAATGAGAGAAAGGGAATCATTTCTATCAGATGGTATATTTTCAGGTAGTTATGCTTACCGCTGGTGCCAGTTTCTCTGCAGCACTCACTGATAAAGGCAGTGTTATCGCTTGGGGTAATTTACGGGTAATTTTTATATTGATAACTGTTCCGATAAAATTATGCACTTACATGCTGTTAATTGAAAGTAATCATTCGTTTAAGGGTATGTCGGGTTGTATCGAAAGCCATGAAACACTACTGGAGATGGAGAAACAGCCAGTGGTCATAGTGCGACATCAGCAAAAGGTCATCGTAAAGGTATCTTCTTTCGTTTATGCAATAAATTGGGAGAACTGTTTGTTTTTGAGTAAATTACATAATTGCTTTTACTGATTGATTTTGCAAAAATTTACAGATTGCAGCAGGTGAAAATCATCTGGTAATGCTAACAGAAAGTGGAGAAGTGTTGACATTCGGCGATGGGTCGGTTGGCCAATTAGGTAGATGTTCGCGGGTTTCACACATTCGCTCCCAACGAATGGTGAACGATTCGCCAGACTCGTTGAGAATTTCAGTTTATGATAAGGGTAAAAAGAAATTGGTGATGTTCGACAACATTATGGCGGGTGGATTTTGGACTGCTGCTCGATCTATTGATGGCACTGTTTATGTCTGTGGTTTGAATAATTTCGGACAGTTGGGTGTGCCAACACCAGAAGTTCCAGAAGGTGAAGGTTTGTATCACGTGTTTTCCGTTCGTAGCTCGCCAAGAGTATAAAAAATTCATATATACTTGCTTCTTGCTCACTGTGCACGACAATCGGATTGCATAGAGTATTGATACATTTCTTTTAAAGTCAGAGATGAGTCTGATTTCATTGGGGAACCGAAACGGCCAGCTTGTTATAGATTATCCAAAGAGAAATCTGAGAATTCTTGCTTTTCTTCTCACCAGATATATTGAATAGTTCTATGATGGATTTTGAGGTAATCAACCAGAACTGAAAATAATGCATCCGGTTAAGGCAAGCGCATTCGAAAACACAGCAATTGTTGAGCTGACTGGTATTCAACATATCGTTGCTCTGGATACACAGGGTAATAATTCTGCATTATATTAAACTTAATAATTTTTTGTATTTTAATTTGTGCTTATTAACACTATTTCATTTCTACCTTTTTCGGGTGTTTTACAGGTCCTCATTCTTAGACGTATTTAATGACTTATAACTGTTTTATACATAAACTTTTAAAAACAAAAGACTTTATTAGGCAAAGTATATGGCATTGGGAAAAACACCGACAATGCGCTTGGATTGGGCACGTGGTGTGGTAAGGAGGATGACCATTGGAAATATTCGGAACTGCAGAAAATTGATATACCAGAACCGATCAAGGGAATAACGGCTAGTCTCGGTTGCTCGATTGTTTGGACTGATAATGGTAACTTTTGCATTATTACTGGCTTCAACAAAGTTGTTCACTGTAGAAATGTATGGTCAATTCTCAAGTATGTATGATAAACGACTCAATGCTTTTTGGTAGGCATAAGTTTATCTGAATACAGTTTTCTTAGTCTGTACAATTGTTTTTAGGAAATGCCTATTCTTGGGGTTATGATTCATCCGGTCAACTTGGTCTGGGGATCAAAGATGATGATGACAAGATGGTTCCGCGACCACAAAAGATTACTTCGGCACATCTTGATGGCTATCGTATCGTTGAGGTGTCGTTGGCTGACAATCATGCTCTTTTCCTTGCTAAAAAGTTATGAATAATGGATAGTATATATGCATTCGTAAAACTAATTTTGCTTAAATGTGTATTGCGATGTTACATAGCACAGAATTGAATTGGGGACATGTTAGGGCATCATGAAGTTGTTCTTTTTTTTTGTTGTTGACATTTTTGTGTCATTTATTGGTAGGTTTTACTAAGAAGTGATACAAATCTACTTTCGGGTTATTCGTTGATTGTTTCTTAGGTCTTTGCATTGAATTATTTACCACCACTTAAATTATCGCATTGGTGAAAGTCCGTTTTTCCCAATTAGTTGGTTTTTCAAATTGTTTGACGTTGCCTCATGCTTTTCAAATTGTTTGATGTTTTTCCTAATTCCTTTTTGTTTATGATCGTGATATATGCGCGATATTACAAGTACTCCTTCTTTTCACATTGTTTCCATACATTGCTATATTTTAGTTATTTGTTGCAAGCGTGTTTTTAAACGCGCACACCTCATGCGCCGAATTATATGAAATTTTGATGCTACATTTCATTCCTTGTTATTTGTTAGGTAGGAGCAGCTGTCGACAGAAAAACACAATATCAGCAGAGCTCCCAGTTATTTCTTCCCTTTTACGAATAGAATAATAATATGAAAATGGCTAGTGTTGTTTTACGGGTAATATATCTCCATCCATTTATGAATAGTTTAAACATGTTTTATAGAAGCCATTATTGTTACATGTGTTCCTATGGGGAATGATTAGGAACACATCGAAAGAAAAAGAGACTGTGTTCTGGACTCCATTTTCGTTGTTCAAACATTCATCTCAATGATATAGTTAATATTTGCGTTTCCGAAGCTTTGAATTGAGGGTTCTTTTGGATAAATAAATAAGACAACAGGTAGAGTGCAACTAATGATAATCAAGTTATTCTTTATAAAAATTGATTAAAATGGGTAGTTGAAGAAACATGGCAGCAATACTAATAGGATAGCTTGTAGCAACTTGCTGCAATATAGAAACATGGTTGAATAAAACTGATATATTATGTGAAGTAGTTGAGTTAAAGTGATATATTATGCAGCAAAAGCAACTGAAGTGTTGGTAAATGCATAGCTACAATTGCAAGAATACTATTTACAGCAACATTGATAGAAATAACATGTTTGAGTATTATCTCGGCCCTTCAGAAAAGAAATTTGCTTGCAAAATTCCTAGCACACTCGGCTTGGTCATAATGTCGCAGAACTAAATTGCTTTAATAATGTCGTTTTTGCAATTAACCCACCAGTTTGAACCGACGTATTGTACACAAAGAAAGTACTTGAGCTTAAGAAGCAAAAAAACATAAAGTGGAAATTTTCTCCGTTCCGGTATCTATCTGCTCCGCAAATGGTATAGTACCACGGGGGATCTTTCTTTTTTTTGAGAAAATTTAGTTTTCTCATCTAATACGCTATTGCTAAAACCCCAACTTCAAACTGGCATGGTGGATAGCTTAAAAGACAAACAACAATAGAGCGCGGATATTACTTTACATAAGATATATATAGATAGTTAGATATAAAGATATAGATGTTTCCAGGCACGGAAGGCCACTACGTGGAGAATTTGGAGGGCTCTTTTAAATGCATTGATACAAACAATACACATATGAAAACGTATATATTTCATACAAATTAATAAAAATTACAAATATGGAAAAGCATGTTTTTTTAAAAAATGTGATGAAAAAGAAGCAAAATCTCAACACTTCTATTTCTATTCAAATTAAGAACTACTGCCCTTCCCAACTCCAAAGGACTTGAAATTCCTATTTTTGGCCAAAATTCAAACTGAAACAATTACGACTAGGCTGCTCTGATAAGATCAATATATGGAGGGCTTCTACGATTAAGATTGCAAAAAGAGACATGTTACAAAAGAAGAGCAACAACAAGAGACGAGAAAAATTGGTGAAGTACCGAAGGAAATTAAAAATGTTCAGTTCTATACAGGAAAAAAAAATGCCGTATGAAAGAATGGTAAAATTTCATCTGGATTGAGTCGTACCCGCCTCTCGACCAGTAGAAGGAAGATCATTAAATGCTTTGGTGTCCATTCCTGTTTTTACATTAAGCATTTACTGCTTTTCACGACCGGATATTGATTGCTTATTATTTCATAATTCACTCAGATTCCGCCGAGCCTAAAATCTATGAATCAATTGTTGCATAAGGTTATAATTTCTTCTCAACAGTCTCTAGATGCACAGTTCACGGAGAATAGATATTTTGAAAAATATTCCAGATAGCATAATACTTAATGAAAAAGCTATACAAATACTTACAGAAATACCGATAAGGGCAACTGAATTGGGTGCAAGTTCCTTGGCAGGATCATTGAAACGAAACACACCGTACGTTTTATTATTGTTTCGAGGTCTTAGTTCATAAACCGATGCCGGCAAATGAACTTTAACTCCTGAGCATGCATAAGGCTTATTGCGTATCCTAAAATAATTCTTAATTATTAAATCCTCACGACACTTTAGTAAATTACAGAAACGTAATAATAAGCTAAAAAAGCATTACCATCATGCAGCTTCGTTGAACTATATTTTCTCTAAAATAAAAAAACAGAAAAAAACTTACATGGCAAGTCTTCGTGCTGATTTGCACTTCGTCAATGGCCTACTGTTTGCTGTAGAGGTCGTTGCAGATACCGTAACTCGTGAGATCTGAATATATTCTATTCTGAGATACAAATATACTATTTCTGGGAACGTGATCGTAAGTTGACCTGATTTAATTTTTTCCTTCTTGTCAATGATCACTTGCAGTGTTCATTCTCTTCGTGCAAAAAAAAAGAAAAAAACATTCAACATCCTTACTTACATATGGAATAACATTTTGCATCTCAAATTCATATCACTCCTCACTAGACAGTACTCGACATGTTACTAATTCTGTAGTATACAACATCAAATAAACCATGATAAATTCGCATGTGCAATCCTAATTCTCTCTATTCCCTGTTTTGTGTATGTAACAATATAGCACGGTGTTGAAAATTACTGGTGGTGGCATGCTGATGTCGCCATAGCTTCGCAAAGGGCGTCTTGCCGTTGTGTTACCGTTGGTCGATAGCGGTTTAACGGGAGTTGTAGGTGATGTAAATTTTGCATGTGATATCGTAGTTCGCTGTGCTTTAGCCTTCTGTACCAGCAGATGATCACCCTGACTTGGTTTCTCTTCTTCTTTCTCATCACACTCCTTCTCTATCACTTTCTCTAGCTGCAAAACATGAGATAATGGGATGATGGGATTAAAGCGTTATTGGCGAGTGAATTGTCTTCTTCATTTTTCTAAAGGAACATATAATTTCTTTTTCTGTTTTTAAACGTACAACTTCAGTAGTTTTTCTTGGTGAAACTTTCAGTGAGATAGGCCGAGATGTTGGCAGCACTATTCCTTTTGAACTCGAATCTTCAATGCGAATTTCATTCACCTCAAAATTTTCAAAGATTACTTCAAGTAGTTACCAATAAACCAACGTTGTGCTTTGTTTTGATCTGAAAGCTGAACTGAGAAAAAGTTTCTGCTTAGAAAACCTTATTAGCCAGTTGCGAAAGATGGCTGAAAGCGGGCTTGGAACCCATCGCCCAGCACCATGGCTGCTTTTCAATAAGGAACTCCTGTTGTGGTCCAATCACTGAACCAGGCCTACAAATCCGTAACCATGCTATTGATTCGGCTGCTGTTACGCCATACTCTTTCATCAACCAACAAGCTATCAGCGTCCCAGTCCGACCTAAGCCTGCCTGAAATTTGATGCAAATAATAGTATTCTTTGAAATAATGCAATCCACGGTCAACTGATTAAAATACTTCAAATACCTTGCAGTGAACAGCCACGCCTCCCCTGGCGCTATCAACAACATTAATAAATCGTTCGACGATTTCATCGGATGGCACCGAACCGTCAACAAAAAAGAGATCGACATGCTCGAAACCTGCGTCTAAAAACCTGCAAAAATGACTTCACTAGGAAATTTTCTAAAAAACGGAATGAAGGTTATTTACGATAAAAACGGACCTTTTGGCATCATACATACGTTTGTTGAGTCGTATGATGGTAGAAATGTTATGTGTGCGGAAATAATCAAAATACACTTCCGGTGCATGATATGGATAACCTGAAATTCCTCGACACTTATGTTTTTTCTCATCGACCATGCAATGGTATATATCACTGGCTGTCTTCTACTTGACTGAGTTTAAACGACAATAATAATAGTGACTGATCAACTACAAATGTCCTATATTTTTAAATGAACTTGGAGAATTCAAAAAAAGAGCCTGGACACTCACCATTCTCAACAACTGATTTGTTGTGCGGCCCGCAGAAGCTCAGTACTTTGGTCGGTATAATCCAGTTCAGATCGCCATTTTCGACCTTCTCGTAGTATTCATATTCGTCCGGATCGAAAGTATCAAACGTCAACCAACCGAATTTCATAGCCTGCATTTAACGCAATATTCATTACAAGTAAATAATTCCGTATCTTTCTTTTAGTACGATCTTATCAATCGTAGTTGTTATGTTAAGATATTTTAGTTTTCAGAAAGATGTACTGATGTTATCCAAAATAAAACCGCAAATGAAAGAATTACTGTGTCAAACTTCTTCCTTTAAATTTTATCTCCTCCCCTCTACTACAGCACACCACCCAATCAAAGATCTAACAAATGATCAATAAGATAATAAAAAATACAATTTTTAAAAGGACGGAATAATTCTGTAAGTTTTCATCTTTGTCCATGAATGTTCGCTAGATCTTTTTCAAATGTAAAAAATGCCTTTTATGCTACTGAAACGTTTTTCAGTTGGTAGCAACTATGTTATTTATCTCAATTTATACTGCTGCTGCATTCTATGTTACTGATGAGTAGTCAGACTGCCCTCAATGTCTGTACTGTTATGTAGTAGATTGGTTACCAATACGTTGTTATGCTAGGCTACTGAGCATTTAGAGCTGCTAATTCGTTCTGTTGTCGACAAGCAGTGTACTATGCTTTGAGTTGCTTCTTGTATTTATGAATTTTGGAATTCTCAAAGAGTGAAGACAGTTTTTCGTATCAATCGAGTTCAATTCCAAAAACTACAAATCGTCACGCCAAAACCCCAAGCAATAATCTTGCATCTTTCTTCTCTCTTTCTCTCGCTCTTGCTCTTCAGACAATATGTCAAAATTGTCGCTATGCAGTGAAAGAGAATTCATAAATTTCGCAGCAACGTCTTTGAAAGTAAAACATAGAAATTTATCGATGAAATGTTCATTTCTCCTTTCAGATCTCTCTGTCCTAAAATTAAGTTGAAACACTAGTAAAATGCTGCTAATCAGTAAAGGTACTACTACGGAAACTTCACTCTCTATAAATACCTTTTCAATACTGCGAAGTACATTGTGAAGATGCAGTCTATAAGTTGCAGGACCCATCGCTGCATCCCGAAATCCGATAAAGCCATTTGGTTCTGCTTTGTGTATCCGCAAATATGCTATTTCGGCTGTCATTCCCAAGTAAAGAATCTGTAGAAAGAAAAATGACAACAGCTTGCTAAGTGGAATGATTACCCTTGAATACTACTTCTTTTATAGGTTAATTATCATAAAATAATAAAAAGGCGAATTTATTTCAATTAATTTTCCCTCGTTACTTTTTTTTTTCTTTCCGTTTGTGCTACTTTCCTTAATATGTCTTATATTTATACTTCGTTCTCGTTCTTTCTTGTTCACACTGTATGTACTACTGTTGTTTTGATTTCAACTACTTGACACTTCTTTTCTAAGAATCCTATGTCTTATTAACGGCCTATAAAAATTAGAAGAAATTTCAATCTGCAATCCTGATTCGTAGGATAATTATGTTACACAAAAGTAAGAATTAAAATTGAAAACATACCGCATAAGAACCCACTAAATAAGCTGTATTTACTCGACATTCGTCGGCAGATCCACAGCATACCACTACAGATTTCTTGCCGTCCAACTCCTAAATTTAAAACAAAAATATTTCGAAAACAAAACCTTTTACTCTGTTTATGATAAATAGGAGTAACAAAACATAATAACTCTAACCGTCCCGGCATTAGCTCTTCCTCATCACTGTCAAATGATCTTAATTATCTTAAGGCAGAAGTGACAAGAAGACACTTGTCTATTCGGAGAACTTATGGTTGATAACTTTTTTCAGTTCTGAAAATTTGACCGAAAATCCTTACTAGAAGAAACTTATCCGGGAAAGTTTATGATAACTAGCTTTGCATACCCTTAAACACACCTCCAACCTTTCTGTGAGATTTTGACAGAATCGGTAAAGCACCGACAGATTTAGTGGGCCAAAATCCGAGTAGAAACTATCATAATGCACTTCGTCGTCAACGTAATAATAATCCGCAGAACGGTCTGGTTTCGGTCGATTTTCGAACGCACAGAAAAAGAGCTTTTTCGGAATAATCTCTGCTATTCGTCCATGCATATTACCATTCTGTGTGAGCAGTTCTCGGGCCATTTAGGTTATGCTACACTGATGCCTTCTTTTAGCAGATGCTTGGTAAATTCCTCATATGCTTGAGAGATTCTTCAAATCTTGGCCAAAGCTACAGTTCATAGTCCATGATTGAGCACTACAATGTTCTTCCTTGCTGACTGTTCTGTGGCACACCGCAATGATTCCTCGCTACTGAAATTTGATTATGTTCGAAATATGTAAGTGACAGCAACTTTCCTTTACAAAACCTCGCCATCACAGGTCTCGACAAAAACTTTGGAACCTGTGCTTGTTGCAATAAATCCATATTTACGTGATGGTACTGGAGGATCCATTTTGCGATGCCACAGAAAAACACTGTAAGTTGATCAATTCCGATAATTCCGTCAAAAAACTTACTCGACTACAAGTCCGTAGAATTTCACTTTGTGCGTCCGATGCAGAAATAATAAAAGTTAATATCAAAAATCCGTGAACTTTTATTTTTACCACATCCTGGTTGTCCTCGACACCACTCACCTCAACTAACCTATACAAAAAGAGAGTAACTTAACTATGGAAATTTCGTAAGCAGCTACATTCCGCGTTTATTTTGTACTTCTTAAATATTTCTCTCAAATTCATAAATAACAAATGATGTAAGCTAATTAAGAATTTAGAAATTTTGGTAACACATTTGCCAGACGTACAGCATACATTTGCGTTTATACATCTGTTAAATGCTACAATAACACGATCAATTCAGATGTTTACGAGATGAAACGATTCATTTCCTTTAATATTGCACTACCGTACTGAATCCATTTAAATATTATATTTCGGCTAAATACCGTACCTCCCATACATCAAATCAATTAATAACACAGTAACAGTAAGTGGTCAGTTCATCCTCATTATCCGCAGAGTATCCACTAAACAATAAGTAAAGTTCAAGCGCCATGCCCATTGACCTCACCATTCCCCTCACTCATTCTATCCATTCCAGTACCCTGTCAACAACAATATTATTATGTTCTGAAATTGTACGGCCCGTTATGAAACGACGCGTCCTGTAGAGCTTTTTGTTATTATTTTTCGGAGAGAAGGTTGCCGCTGGTTTAGAAGGCTTCCTCGAAAGGATATGTTGTCAGGGAAATGCTTTCCTAAGATTTTTTCATGATATATGAGTTAACGGATTTAAAGGAGTAATTTTTCGGATATTTTTTAGTACTCTGGATTAGAGTGGAAGCTATTCAGTTATTGTACGATTCTGGAAGAGAGAAAATCTTGACAATTACGGGAAGAAAACGACATAATTTTCTGAATTTGTTTTTTTCGTTTAAATCGAATGTTGACAAGTGGACTGAAGGATAAACGACAATGGGAAGCTGTGAGCTTGAAAATGCTGGGTTCGTGGAACCGGATGCAGAATTTGCCGAAGATGATTTGTTCGGTTTGGATGATATGAGTGAGGCTAATTTGAACAGTAAGTTTTTATTTGAACAGAAGAGTTGGGAATCGTTGGGATGGAGTGAAAATGTTGAAATTTAAATCTGAGAGGTAGGTTATATGAAAACACTACGGGATAAAGTTATAATAAGGAATAATTTATATCGCCTCAGAAAGGTCAGGTAAATGATTTTTTGTTAGGGCAGAAAATTTTTGTCGGAGAGAATAGGTTTCAGTGCATTTCGATTTATTATCTTAAGTCGCCGTAATTTTTCAGTCTTTTTTTTTGCTAGCAGATATTAATATAGTAATCGTAATGTTTTATATATTAGTACGGTCGATTAATAAGTGCCGTAGTTATTTGACAATATTATTCCATCGGCAGATTATTTTGCAACGGGAAAAATTAGCATGTAAAGCTTGGTTAAGATATAGTTGCTGATTAGTGCTGTCGGTCATTAGATTATCTTTCAGCGGATAAAAAAAATGAAGTGATTACGTAAGTGGAAATTATTCTATCGATCAGTCGTATAAAATTACGCATAAAATTTATTTCTAGCTCTGTATCATGCATCGTAGAAGGGTTGTAGTTAAAAATTGTTGTCAACCTTTCACGTCAAAAGTTTTCTCTGAAGTTTTACAGAAGAATTAGGCTTGGCTGACCCGATTCTTATCACATCTTCGTTTCTGGAACGCGATAATTTCGAGAAAGAACTTGGTTATTCTGCAGATGACCCGTTTGCGGAAGATTTCACTGATATAAGTCAGCATAAGATTGTGAATGTGATCGCCGATGGTGATTGGGTGGGAAGGTGTACATCTTAATTTGCTTGTTTTTCCACGTTTTTTTATACACAATTATTTATATTATTGCATTCTCGTATGGGATCAAGTGTTAATTTTAGGCCGATTGTGGCGATCTATGCTTATCGGCTTCCTTCAAATAAAACATTTGACCACGAGAAATTTCTACGGTAATTTCTTACTCACGTTTTTAAAATAACCATTTCTAACCGGTTTATTTTTTCATTGCTGAATCATCATTTCTGATGAGGTAACCCCTTTTTGATCAGACAATTTTTGTTGTTGTTGTTGTTGTTCAGATTATCCTTTTTAATACTAAATTTCAAGGGAACATGAAAAGATCTTCGTGGATAGCTAAAGATGCAGGGATTACTGATTTCTCTGTAATATATGTTATTTGAACAGTGCTATCTTAAGTGTAAAAATGTTGATTGCAGGTTTTTGCAGTTTACGCTGGATAAACTGGTTGAATTAGACTATACTATTGTGTATTTCCACTATGGATTGCGAAGCAATAACAAACCATCCTTAAAATGGCTCCTTCAAGCATACTCCATTCTAGACAGAAAGTGAGTTTCTTTACATATCAGGAGAGATCATTGCAGTGCAGACATTGATTCTAAAATGAGACTGAATTTATAGAAATTTGATATTTTCGATGCAAAGGTTGATCTACTGATTAGATGTGAGACTTGATGCAGAACTGAAACTTTCTTAAGGCTATGATTTCTCCTCGTTTATATTTCTTGCTTTATATTCAAAATGATTCATTTTGTAAGTTTTATTCAGGTATAAGAAGAACTTGAAAGCACTCTACCTGGTTCATCCGACACGGTTCATTCGCATCGTTTGGAATATCTTCAAACCATTTATATCTATTAAATTTGAGCGGAAGATTCATTACGTCAATTATTTGCATGAACTGGATTCGGTTCTGCACGTGGAGCAGCTTAATCTTCCTCAGCCTATCAATGAGTACCTTTTTTTAGCATTTGAAGTTTTAGGAGGTTTCATCTGAAGTGGACAAATGACGCGATGATAGATAACAATGGGAATGGGATGGTTACACTTTTAATTTTAGAAATTATTAGCGAGTGCGAAAATGATTGCCTGATTGATCGTTTTTCGAACAATATTTTAATTCAATTCTTTTAGCCACGACTCGTCACTGCTTCTGGCTTCACACATTACGCCCGACAAATCACAGTTAACTAGAATATCCTGCCCAACTCCGCGTCCAACCCAGCAGTTCAATGTCCCGTTGGAATTGTAAGTTCTTTAAAGTATGGGAGAGACCATAAAGCAGCTTTTTCATCTTGGTGCAAAGGTTTATGAGGACAGTTGCTAAGCTTTTGAAAAAGAATATTAACATTATGTGAATGAATTGATTCAATTAATGGAATTTTGTAGCATATTATCACATAATCCTGACTGTGATGTACCTCCCGTGGTCACTGATCTCACTGCATTTCTGCGAGACAATTCGTTAAATGTCGTTGGATTGTTTAGACGATCTGCCGAAGTTAATTCGATTCGAAGATTGCAAGAACGCATTGATATGGGTTCGTATGTTCTCTTAATCATGTTTGAAATTGTATGGTGAATTGCTTGTGACCAAAATTAATGATCTTATTAAGCTGTACATATATATTCGGATGCTTTTTTTTGTTTGGTGATAACTTTTCATTTCAGCTATCCTTTAAGTATTGGCTTATGATTTGTGGGATCATCGTTTGCAGGTGAACAAATAGATTTTTTGAATGAGGAACCGTATAAGAATAATTTGCAAGCAGCGTCTATCGATGCTTCGGTCTTGCTGAAGACATTTTTACGTTCGCTTGGTGAACCAGTTACTACCAATGCACTATATCCCAAACTTGCTGCTCTCTCAGGTGCCATCAACTCTTGATCGACCGCTGATTTGTAAAGAAGTATAGTTAAAGGACACTGTCCATTTTGTTGTAAGTCGTATGGATGAAGGACGTCTAGGAAATCTGGAAAGATTAGAGAGGATTAAAACAGAGTAGTAAAACTTATGCAGGAGCACTTCTCATTTTAGAATTGCCAAAGGATAATAAATTAGGAGCGATAATAGAAATTGTGGGTGCTCTTCCACTTGAAAACCGAATATTATTGAAGACTGTATGCCATTTCTTGACAGAGGTTTGTTGATTTTCGTTTTTACAAATTGCACTAGTAATTACTGGTTATATTCACTTTGAGCAGTTGAAAATTTCTGTCAAAAAAATTTTTATATTCATTGTCACTTATATATCATGTTTTCAAACTGGTTGATATTCGCTAATTAACGTGATTTCTCGGTTTCTTATAACTGAATGAAATTCTAGATGTACTAGATCTATTCTTTTTAGGTGGCTGCTCACAGCAAAGAAAACATGATGAATGCCAACAATCTAAGTGTTGTTTTCGGTCCAAACTTAACATGGCCTACAGATCGCGAGGTAAAGTTGATAATTTCATTGTCTGTAGTGCTGTCAGCTGGTTTTTTTTTTTCCTTTTTTTTTTTTTTTTATTATTAGAAAAACAGCTATTTTTGACGAAATGCGATGGAGAGGTCAAAAATCGAAAAAGGATTAAGAAATTGTTGTTGTAAGAAGCATGCTGGGAATTTTTTTACTGTTATCCTGAGTCGTCACATTTTATTCTTTTTTTCAGGTTCCAATAGCTCAGTTAAATAATTTGAATAATTTTTGTTATCGTTTGATCGTGGACTATGATAAAGTGTTCAACGGGAAATAATATATACCCCGTGGGACTTATGCAATTATGTTGTGTCTTGGAGTTCTTGTATTTAAATGTTTTTTTGCTCAGCCATATGTTAATCGAAAGATCTGAGTGTAGGTCTTCTAAACACTTCATTATGTGACTTGTTTATATTTGATTAGCTGAAGAAATGTTGATATTTCTGGCTTCGAGCTTTTGATCATACCTCTTTCACATCTAATGTCTCATGGTGATTGTCTGTTTAGATTGAAACATGCAGATTTGTGATCAAGTTACACTGCGGTTGCAGTAATCTCACATGCGAATATTAAATCACTTTGTCTCCCAAGTGAAAAGAAGGCTTTTAGCATTGTAATTTCTCGAGAAAAAGAGCGTTCTTAGATACTATGTCTTTCGAATTAGAAAATATTGGCAGCATTCATACGAACTGCTTCACTTCATTCGTAAATTTACCATAGGCAAATAAGTCATATGTAACACCCATTTATTTTGTGCTATCAGTTTCAATCGTCCAATGATGAAAATTTAAATTATGATATTTGTATTTACGTCGTTTAGATTAAAAACATCACACTATTCTATCGTAAATTTATCAACATTATCTTGATTCACACCGTTTTCGAAATAAAGCTTTGTATATTGCAACTTACTGGTCACATTTAAAAGATATTTGTTATCGCATTTGTTAGGAGGATTTTCCGATATACAATTAAAACAGAAGATAATATATTCGTACCTCACAAATATCTGTCTGTTTTATTTTGGAAGGGTCTAAGGGAATTTATGCAATGCAGAGTTGATGGAAGATTGCTTAGTCTATCCAATTAAATTATCTCATTAAATCTCGACATAACAGTTGTTCATCGATGATGTGATTGACAGTGTTTATAACTTCACGGGATCCTTCTGAAAGCATCACAAATCATCTATGCTTGTGAGAATTATCACATGGCATAGCCGATACTTGCAGTTAGCGTTATTCAAAATAAAATTTGTGATTATTTATCCCTTCTCTCATATTGAATCATTGGGAATGATCTTATAAAGATGATTCAAGTGAAAAGTTTGGGTGTTCAACTAATGTTAATTTTCTTATTAGGGAAGTGAGTAATATGACTCAATTTACAAATCCCTCAATTGTTTCACAATAAATCTTAACTTTTTCTGCTTTTATTTTCTCCAATTTTAAAGTTTTTTTGAAATTTCATTGAAGGAAAATATAAGTAAAAGTTAACGATGAAAATTTATTAATAAAAGTTATCATTCAACTATTCTCTGTATCCTTAATATCCTATTTTTGGTTAGCATAATTCATTTTTTCAGCTACCATTATCATTTCATCATTCCAGAACTTTTACTGGTATTTTTGAAAAAATCAATGTTTTGAAATTTTAAGAAAAACATTAAAATGGTTTAAATGATATTGATAAATCGAATACAATCAGACTTTTTATCTTTTTTTTTTTCAAATTTGATGTGATACAGTTTACATTTTTTCCAACCGATTGAAGAATATTATTTTTAACAATTTATTTATTGCTGCGTAATAAAACTAATGCAATTTTCCATCTGTTCACACAAAAATGATGCATAAAATCTATGATTTTCTTTTTAAAAAAAGGCAGAAAATTTATTATTTTAAATATCATTGCTAAAGCAACAATTATTTAGTTTCATATTTCAAAATTTTTTTCTTTCTTCTCTTTTTATCAGTTTTTTTTTCTTTTTTTTTTTTCATTTTAAAACATTACTTATTGGATAATTTTTGTTCAATGCATATCATTGAATTTTCTTATTTTATGAATTTCACTAAATTTTTTTCTACTAATAGTCAAATTTTCCTTACATATATATTTTACGTTACCTACAGTTTGTGATAACGTAACTGCTGTTATAGTTCAGGATATTATAGGAAGAATGGATGAAGTTATAATATTACTTACAAGTAATTAGCTTGAAATGTTTTATCTTTGATTTTTAATTTTTCTATTTTAAAAATGATTATTCAGTACTGACAGTATTATGCTTTTAGATATATTCAATCATTCATCTTTTTTTCTCTACATTAATCTTAACACGTATCATTTTTGCTTCATCACTTCATTATCATGTGATAAAAGATGATGGCAAGTATCTTGATAAGCTCATTATTAAATGATAATAGAGATGAAATAATATTGACATAATGGATATTAAACTTATTTACAAAGATAATGAAATAATAGAGTGTTAATTTTATTATGATAGAAGAATAATAATAATGACTATTAAATAGATAATAATTTCTAAATGTTTGCATCATAATTAATATATATGTCAACCTTTTAATATTTCATTTCTTATTATTTCCATATATCTTCTTCTTCTGACTTATACAATTTCTTCTCTTCTGCTATCGTTACCTGCTAATTTCATCAAGTTTCGTATTTATTGGTTATTCATCAAAAAAATTAAAATCACTTAATAGCATTTCCAATATTTTTATAATTTTTCGAAAAGTTAATAAAAAATTGAAGAAGATGACATTGATTGATTAGATATGTTTCATATGATCGATGAAAGAAAAGAAAATATTGGTTTGCAAAATATCGTACTATTTGATTCAATTTGCTACGTTCACCCATGTTTTAATAGACAATTATAATTCCCAATAAATTTACCTTTCGTACTATTTTTCTGCACTATAATTTTACTGATTATCTGCACAACTAATTTTTAATGAATAAATTTTAATTTTTCAAATTTCTCTTTATTTGGAATCAATAAATTTTCAAAATCAGTTAGAAAAAGAAGAAAGGTGAAAGGTCAAATATAATTATCAATTTTGGTAAATATTCCTGCAAAACATTTTCAAACTTCGTTATATCATTCTTTTTAAAGATGAAATAATATTGAAAAGTCATAAAACATAATTTTTCACTAAGAAATGAAGAAGAGAAATTATTTTAGTACTTCAAGAATAAACTATTAATTATGAAGAAAAGTGGCAATTTTATTATTCGTTTATTAGCTTTCTTGTATCACATATCATTATCCATTCTTAATAAATAATTCTTTTTTTTTACAAAACTTCTGAGTTTAAAAATTACCAATATTCCATTAAAAAATTTCACTTTACAAGAAAAAATTGAACAAATGACAATCATAGAGAAGAAATCAATAATAATTATATAAATAGAACAGCTTAATGGTTTAATGATAACCCACTTATTTAAGAAAAGTCATTTAGAAACGTTATAAAATAATAACCAGCAAAAAAATCAACTTACACTTAAAACAGCTAATAATTAAATAACAGGAAAAGGTTTTTATCAGAAAAAAATGAAAAACTATTGTAGCGAAAGTTGATTGACTTTCTGGCTGATGTCTAATTTGTGTTGGTACAGAGAACTGAACCAGTAAATTTATTCAGAAATATATTATCAACAGTAGAATAAAGTCAGGATAACAAACAATGATTGAATTTGAGAGAGTTGATCGGATAGCGTTTGATCGGACTCAACTTAAGCTGGGGTGTGTTGGTAGATCAGGATTAGATAGGTCCGTAGTAAGTAAGTGAGTAAGCAAGTATGTAAGTAAATTTGTATGCAAGTAAATAGGTAAACCAGTATCCTAATGGAAATTTTTGGGCTATTTAAATTGTTATAAAATGGGTGTATTGTGATAGAATACGATTGATAACAACATATTTGTGAGAAAGAAAAAATTTAACAAAAGGAATATGGTGATAAAGCTTAAGGAATGTATGATTGGAACGAATATATAATTAAGATTAAGTATTAGATAAAGTCAATTTGATAAAATTAGAATGAGAACGGAAATGTTTAGATAACATTTTTAGATTAGCATGGGAATTAGCAAGCATTGAAAAATAAATCCTCAGACAATGAATCATTGATAATTTTCACAATTTATTACTATTTGATTATATGACATAATTCTTTATAATAATTGGTTTAGTTAGGAATGAATTTCGGGTTTCCCGACAACTATTCTTAAATCCTAAAATGTTATTTATGGTAAGGATAGAAATATTTTAATTCCGGTTTAGTTTTTTTTCTTTTTTTTTTCGACATCATAAACGGCTCATCACTTCTTGTGATAGTTTAATACAATTTTATGATTTTCAGAAATATATATGTAACGGTAATGTGCGGTTTGTTAGCATCAATTCATGCTCATCATAGTGGTGGTGACCAAATGTTAGTTTTATCTTTCTTTTTTTCATAATTTTAAAATTCTTTCAAAGTTCCATCTTTTTTTTTTCTTCATACTATCTCGGTTTTTTTAAGTTTTTCCATAATTCTAAGATAATTTCGAATCTTATCCCTACTGTTTAATCTCTTTCATTTATTTTTAAAATGCCTCAGTTGTAATGGATGTATTTAAGGCCAAGAGAGATGTTATCTATCTATCTATCTATCTATCTATATATATATATATATATATATAGTAGCACAAATTAACATCTAACATGAAATTTTAATGGACTAATTTCTTTATTAATATTAGTGGAAGTACTTCGAAGTCATTAAAATAATTTTTGTTTTAAAAAAGTAGAAAGAGGAAATAGTATAACGTTTTTTATCGTGTTTATCATTATATTAGCCCAATGGCGTATTTATTTCTTCATTTAATAATATTAAATGAAAAAAATTTATTTGAAGTTTAAAATCCTTCCTTTCCCACCCATTTTACTCTCTCTCATTTTCCTTCTCCATTTAATAAAAGTAAATTTTCATCGTTATGTTAACTTGCACTCTTTTTTTATTTAATTCTCACCTTATAGAAAAAAAGAAAAAATGAATTATTTTTAAAGCATGTAAGTAAAAATTAACTTTTGTTGAATCCATTAATGAAATTCTGATTCTGTATTATTATTCCTATCAGCATTTATTTGATAAATAACGGAAGAAGTTATTGAGGAATGATAATGATTAACAAGAGAAGAGAATGATGACATGTTTTAAATTAGATATTTTAATTTTTTTTTTTTTTTATCCGTTTCGTTACTTTTTTTTGTTATCTTGAAAAGGAATAGCAACATTTTTCTACGTTTCTTTTCTCTGAAATATCTTTTTGTTTATTTTTCAAGATGAAAAATTATAAATAAAGGTGGAAAGAAAAAGGAGAAGCATACATTTATTTTCTAATATATACTTATCTGACTATTTGATAAATAAATTTAATCCAAAAAAAAAAAAAAGACAATTTAGTTCTCTTTCCTTTTTTTCATCCTCTCTTACTCTTTCTTGCTCTCTTTTCCTTTTCACAATGCTTTTACATGTTTTTAAGATGAACATTCAAGTGGAATTAATCGAGCGGTAATTTCAATATTAGTTTTCTCACTAATACATATATACATCCTTACTATTTAAGCAATCTTACTGGCAAATTATTCGAAATAAAATTTCTCCATAATCATTTATTATAAGGATAAGGAAACAATTTTAATAATAATAATAATAATTATTATTATTATAACTATAGTGATAATGATAATGATAATAGTAATAATAATAATATTATTATCGTTATTAATAATAATAATAGTAATAATAATAATAATGATAATAATAATATTAATAATAATAATAATAATAGTAATAATAATAATAATAATAATAATAATAATAATAATAATAATAATAATAATAATAATGATAATAATAATAATGATAATAATAATAATAATAATAATAATAATAATAATAATGATAATAATAATAATGATAATAATAATAATAATGATAATAATAATAATAATAATAATAATAATAATAATAATAATAATAATAATAATAATAATGAAAACGGTATTATTATCGTTATTATCAGTAGCGATAGTAATAATTACCTTTTTCATTAATAGTTGCCTAATTTTGGTAATAGCTTTTATATTTTTTATTTCTAAAAGAAAAAAGAAGAAAAATTAGTTTCTGATATGAAAATCTTTCTATTCCTCATGATCTATTCGTCTATCAATTTGATCTTTTTACAGCCATTGTAAATTGAAATTGAAATCTTTTAATCAAATAGAAACCAATGTATCATTAAAAAGTGTATGAAGCATTTAACGCTTCATTTATATGAATGCCTACCAATTTGCGCTCACATTTGTTGTTTACAAATAATATGTTGCAGTTTTAATCGTTTATATTTAGCATACTTGCCAATTCTCGCATATTTATTACAAGAGAAAGTGTACTCTTCAAGGATTATGCTTCTACTATTTACTACTTATTATTGCCACTATCCTCTACTCCTTCCTTCCCTCTCTCTCTCTCTTTCCGTCGATTCTATTGTTACTCAAAATAAATGTCTTTTTGATTTTATGACAATTTTAAATCGTTCTCTTCTATATATTTATTCAAAGATAAGTATCAAATATATTTTAGGCTTGTCATTTTTTTTTTCTTTGTTCAAAAGTGTGGAATATTAGGACGATGCTCGTCGAAAAATAAGGAGTAAATTGAAATCAAAATAATATAATCAAAACGTATTATTATTTGATTATTGGCAATAGGCAATTGTAACATGGAAAAATGTTGACAGCGATTTGAAAGGGAAATTTCTCATTGTTAATCATGATTATTTTACTTTAGAAACGGAAGTTCCCATTTTTTTACTTTCATTAATTATGAGGATGAGCAATAAGTTTCCAGCAACTTTGCACTCAAAATTCGAATTGATGATTGATTATCGATTTTACTTGAATGATTCTTGATCATAGGATATTCGATGAAATGTGTGAAAAAAAAAATAGCGAACAATATAGAACTTTTTTAGTTGGAATAATTTGATATGAAATTATATCGCGTCATTTCAGGTCATTACATAATATGAATAGCAATTGTTATCCGGAAACTTACCCTCACCAACCATCAGTTACTGAAAAATATCGCAAACTAAAGAGGTTACTGCTAATCTCATTATTGGATCAATTATTTGGAATTGGAAATCACTCATCCGATACAAATTTATAGGCTCTTTGGAGATGTACCTTCTTGTTTACCATCAAATCGTTTATGTGAATTGTTTTATTGGACCTGTCGAAGGATACAATTTTGGCTTTGTTTTTATGTTGACGGCAAGTTTGGCTTATTATTTGCAATACATCGTGTGCTATATGTTAGACTTATTTATCTCACATATGTACAATCCTTTGGCTCATTTTTAAATCATCAGTAGCATTAATTGTTTCTTGTACAGAACATTTTTTAAATTAGTATTTTGAAACTATTGGACTAACAAAAAAATTTGTTTCAAATTTAAGATTATTTTTGATTCTTTAAGATGTAACATCCTTTGCTCTATCTATCAATTTTGGACAAATATACTCGTTACTGATATTGGCAATAGGGTTTATAACGATGGCAATGACACTTATAAATAATAATAATAATGTGACAATAATGATGGTAATAATAGTAGTGACAATAATGACAATAATAGCAGTAATAATAACAATAATAATAATAATAAATAATAATAATACTAATAATAATAATAATGAATAATAATGATAAATAATAATAATAGTAATAATAGCAATAATAGTAATAATAATAATAATAATAATAATAATAAATAATAATAATAGCAATAATGATGAAAGGGAAACGACAAACTTTTCAGAAGTGGAGATAGATATTGAAGATTTATTATCGAATCCATTTAACACACAGCCTCCTCCGTTGAATGAATTAATTCGTGCAACTGGCTTCAATAAAGATTGGATTATGTTTATGTATCGAAATTTTAAACAGGTTAGGAAATTTCATTAATAAAAGTTGTATTAATTTAAATTAATTTTTTCATTATTTTCGATAAATTTATAATTGTTAAATATGCTTTGTTTCCTTTCTAAAATTGTCTAGCTTTCGTAAAAATAAATAATTTAATTTTACTAGGAAACTTTTAATCCTGAAAGATATAAATGTTAGGTTGAAAATAATACATTCAAATCATAAATTTTCTTTCTTGCTTGCTTTTCTTCTAGTTTCATGATGTTGTGTATGAAATTTAGCTTCAATTAATATTTCGTGTAGATTTGTTCAAACGGACGGATGCCGGTACAGCAATGGAGAAGAATATTCCAGTTAATTTTTCCCAAATCGGCAAATAGTGAATTTGCTGATCGTGTATTTCGGGCTATTACTGGTAGTAAAACCCGGAAACATATCACTTTCGAGGTATTTATTACTTGATACGAAAAATTTCAACCTTAAGTGACAGGTCAGGTATCATTTTGGGTTAAATAAAATTAATCATACACCTAAATATTATTAAGACACAATGTTACATGCCTAATATGCCAAATAGTATAAACCATCAAATCGTTGCAATAAATTTTATTACGTATTTGAAAAACAAAGTAAATTAAAATTTTTTTTTTTTCATACCAGGAAATGATATTATGTTTGCATAGAATAAGTGAATGTTATTGTGCTTGCGCATCGACAAGTTCTCAAAATTCTGTTTATTTTTCAAGAATAGCACAATTTGTTTTCTTATTGATGGAACCCGATGATCAAGTTAGTTCTTATGCACATCTATGTATATTGATTAATCCCATTGAAAATATGCATAATTAATTTAATTGGATACATCATTTATTGTGCTCATTTTTATGCCATAATTTGGTTGATATAATTTGATTAAAGTTATCAGTTGTTTCAAATGAGAAACTTTCAAAAATTCTTGTAAAATTTATTATCTAAGCAAAATATTTTGCATTCATTTCAATTTGTTATTGTTTGTATTTTTTAGGAACAAATAAATTTGAACGCTTTTAAAGATTATGCTGAAGCTGTGTTCAATTTAAATGTCCCATCTATGACATGTAATTCGCATCAGTTATTTAGTCAAATGCATATTTCTAATAGTAATAATGGTAGTACATCGCCGATGTCATTTCAATTTCCTCCAAATCTCAGGCATCATACATTGCGCTGTTTCAATGTAAGTTTATGCATGCTAATAATGTTAATAATTTTTTGCTGTCAAGCATTATCTTTGTTTAACGATGTCCAAGCAGATAATAATGATAATAATGATAATAATAATAATAATAATAATAATAATAATAATAATAATAATAATAATAAGTTGATATATGAAGGATGCAATATTGAGCAAAATTAAGAATGATTAGATCAAATATTATGTCATAAACTCATTTTGCATTTTTATTGCTTCCGTGTTGTCGTGCAGTTCGTTCAAAAACTTCCATTATAGCAGCAATAAGTTATTATTGGTTTAAATTTAGGAGATGGATAGAGATAATGATGGATTTATAACTGTGGAAGATGTGGAAAGGATGTTAGCATCTGAATGTGATTCGATACGGCTTTTTAAAGAAGTTCATCTTTTGCATTCCTGATATTGATTTGATTGTAAAAATTGAAAAATGAAATTTAAAAGCTTTACTTCATATAATATTTTTATTCATTGTTGCATTTCGTGAAATTATTTACTGTCAATACTTCAATGATTTATTTCATAATAAAATTTTAATTTTATAATCGTTCCATGTGTAATTCTTCGAGAATTAAATTTATAATGTGCAAATGAATGATTAATTCTTCAATATGATACATCTTACATTTTTATTTTCTTGATTTTTCTTTCACTCTTTCTTTTGTTATTTATTAAAATGGACTTTGAACCAAAATTTTTAATAACCTATTTTAACATACACTTTATTGTTAAACACATATGATCATAATAACAGATGCACATGAAAGACTCATATCGAAATTTTAATTTCAACTATCCGCTTTTTCATCGCTCTTTTTCTCTCCTTCTCTCTCTCCCTCTCTCTCTCTCTCTCTCTTTCTGTGTGTGTTTGTCTTCTTAATCAAATGAATAATTATTGACCTCAATGTGTATTTAGTCATTAGTATAAATAAAAACAGTAAATAACTTCATAGATTTCCCTAACCATTTCTCATTATATCTTTTCAATGCCAAGCTATTATCATTATCATTACCATTATCATCATTATCATCATCATCATCATCATTATCATCATTATCATCATCATCATCATCATCTAGTTGGCTGTTAAACAACAATTGTAACTCCATGTTGTTGTTGTTGTTGTTAATAGTAGTGATATCAAGTCATGTTTTCAAATGTTCATAAACTTTAGTATGGAAGGCAAAAACGAGAAGAGAAAGAGAAAGAAATTTGATATCAAAAAACAACTAAAGCGGATTATTTGTTTATAAAATTTTACTTTCTTCTTCAATTCTTTCATTTCATCCATTTAAAACAATTTTCACAGACTCTGAAAAATTTTTTGATCACCGACTCGGATCACATTGTAACTCTAACATCTTGAAGCCTTCCCCATTTTTGAAGCTTTCAGTTTGTTCAACTACAATAAATTGCTTGCCTGAAATTATTTTTTATAGTTTGTACTTCAGAAAAACATACAAATTCCGGTTTATCGATGTATTCCCAGTATATATATGCGCATATATGTATACATATATATATATATGTACATATATATATATATATATATATATATATATATATATATTTATTTATTTATTTATTTATTTACTTATTTATTTACTTATTTATTTGTTTATTTGTTTATTTATCTACTTATTTATTTATTTATTTGTATAAAAAATACATGTGGCTATCGACTAAAATAACCCGTCATTTGTTGACATTAGGGAAAGATATGATGTGAGAATGGGTTGGTGAAGTAAAGCTGAAGCCTTTTATTTGGCTAAAATTCTCTCTTTCATTTCTCCTCTCTCCAACCATAATAAATCTTTCCCATTCACTTATTTAAAAGTTTTTATCTTTGGATGAATATATCATTTCTATCTATTTTCAGAATGAAATTGTAATAATTCAAAAGCAATTATCTGACAATCATCTTTGGAACGGACATTATTTGATCACTCTTCCTGTTGGATATTACTTCACTTTCCTCATTACCATCCCTCCTCCTCACTTGCCCCAAAAAAAAAGGCTTAAATTGTCAATAAGAATGTAAAAAAATATTTGAACACAATAAATATATCCAAATTATTGATATAGTGCATTTTCATTGATGAAACAATCATTTTGACATAATACTTGATCGAGGCTACTTCAACAATTTCATTTAATTAGAATATTATATAATCGTATTTAATTTGAATTTACGGTAGTAATTCTCCCTGACAAGTAATAAATACTTCCATTGCCTAATAATGACAACACATTATTAATTGTAATTTTAGCAAAAATTTCTTACTCGCTTACTTCCAACTATTGCTTCATCCCCTTTCCTTTCGCTAAAAACCAATTACCTAACATTTATATTTTTCAACTATCAATAAGTAATCGATTTCTGATTTCTATTAATTTTATTCACAAAATCATACAACTATTATTGAAGTCACTTTTGCTTCTTCTGACAAAAAGTTATTATTTGGGTAGACAGCTAATTCAGATGTGAACCCCTTACTCATCCCAAACCGGTTGATACCGTTAAGAATTAAGACATTCCAATACTATTATCCCAGATAACTAAACCGGTCGTACATATCTGAACCTGTACTTCATTATCCGTAGTTTTTGATTACACAAGTCAATTGCCCTCACCTCTTTTACCCACTTCAACATTCATTTATGAAGTATACTTGCTTCAATTCCTACTTTTTTCCCTTCCTTCGCTTTCCCTTCTCTCCCGCTTTATCTCAGTCGTTTGCACTATTACCCCTTCATCAACAATAAATCTACTGTCGTACTGCTTTTGTTACACTCCGATTTTGAAATTTTTACAGTACCTTCTCTCCAAAATAATTTGTTCGGTTCGATTGTGCCCACTTTATCAAAATTTCCAACAAACTAGCCATAGAGATGAACTGTTCATCCATTCTAGGACAAGTCTATTTATTAAGTATTCATTAAATATCGATTATATTAATTAAATTATTTATTGTTACTACTCTTTCTTCATATAAGTCATATTATTTGATAAAGTAAATATATACGTTTAAATTCACCTTTCGTCTTTGATTCCTTTCATTTTATTTTTGAGTAATTTGATTTCAATCAAAATTCCGATACCATTCAATATGGCAGCTAACGATAAAATCTAACCAATATTTTGTTCAATGGAGTTAGGAGAATATTTCGTAAAAATTATGATAAAGTTTCGGAAAAAAAAGAAGCAAACAATTCCTGACATGTGTTGAATCAGCTGGAGAACGAACATTTCAATTATTCTAAATTAAATAGATATAATATAAAAAGGATGGCTTAAAATCATTTGGTTATATTTTTCTTTTCGTAATATCAACATATCAGAAAATATTATTCATTGTTTTCGTTATTATTATGAATTGAATAAGATAGCGATGATACATTTATTGATGGAAAATTTCTGCAGAAATAATGAAAGAACCTTGTTTTCGATGCAAACGACCGACCTATTTTAATGATAAAATTGGTCCATTGAAAGATGGCGTTCTTTTTCATAAAGTAAGTAAGAGTAAACATCATACATTTCTTTTTTTTTATTCACTAAAACTATTAAATCATTGAATGATTATAAATTAATTTATGATTGTGATTGATGAGATAAAATTCACGGTTATTTATTAATTGTTATTAATGTATGAATAATTTCGTTATTTCAATTATTTCATTTTATTCTTTAATTTTCTACAAATGAATCGTTTACCATTATTTTTTATTCTCTCCGGCAACAATTTAATTTATTACTTTCACATTTTTATCTCTTCGTTCTAATAGTTCTTTTTTTTTTTTCTTTTCTTTTTTGATCTGTAAATTAAATCTATTGAAATTGAAATTGAGAAAATCTCACAATGATGGATACTGGTTGTTTGAAAAAAACCATTAGCTATTGACACTTGAGGTTGATATTTCATCCACCATCTCATTCATTGAGTTATTCATATTGTTACTATATTTTTAATCGATATTTCTTGGTATATTTTAAAAGTTAACCTTATCCATGTCTCACAAATTTAAACCGATATTATCATATCTCGACGTTTCTCCAAATTTATCCTATAGTTTCAATATCTTTAAAGGAAATGGTGAAATTGATAAATGACAATTTTTTTTTATCCTACCCTTTTCCTCTTGAGATTTCATTTCATTTTGAATGAATTCATATCCGGGAAAAGCAATAATTTTTCAGATCAAATAAATTTAAGTACAAAAGGACCCCATTGAAAAAAGTAATTCATTGCGAGAAAAAAAAAAGAATTTTACTTTTAAGGGATGTTTCAAATGTTGGATATGCGGATCACGTTTGTCATTGAAAACTTATCACAATAATAGGAATGATACTCAAGATCTAGAGGTAATCATGATAACACATTCATCATATTTACCGGTTTATATATTTCCAGATATATATGTATATGACATTTAGAAAATAGAAAGGATATGTTATATTACTAATATTAAGATTTGTGTGATAATAATAGTTCTCCAATTTCTTTTCTTTCTTCTTTTGAAATCCATTTTACATCGTTTATTACCTCATTGAATGCATTAAGATGAAAAACTTCGTGAAGATAATTGGGTAGATAAAAAAAGGATAAGAATAAGAATAGGAGAAAGGAAGAAAAGTTAAAAGAGAAAAAAAAATTGAGGAAAATTTTTAAATTTTAATGAAATGTTACTCATCAATAATTTTAGGTATATTGTGCTGGACATGTACCAACACCTGGGCCACATGATCCAATACCACATCGATCAAATCTATTATATAGTCCAAAGACGAAAGGTGAATATCCGTATAATCTAATGAGGCCAGCTGGACCATAAAGAACAGTAATTGTTCGAATGCAAAATGTCAAGTGGTAAAGAATTCAAAAATGAAAACGAGAACGTAATTTGATTGTCTTGTTTGCTAAGTAAATAATATGTTCTAAAATGAACCCTGAATTGTGATATGCTGTGGACAATCAATAATACTATGTTAAGCATCTAATAAAAGCCTACAATAATAAACTTGAAATATCATTAATCATCGGGAAATCTGAATAATTCTTTGAAAAAGAATTTCTGAATTGGATGTTGATTGACTAATTATTTGTCACTATAATTTTTATTCTAATAAACAGTGATGCCGGTAGTATTAATTTAGCATCCCCATATTAACATTGCTTTTTGATGCTTTTTAAAAGTTTTTTCGTTCCTTTTTTCTTCTATATTTTGCAGTATAACAAATAAATTAAACGTAAATAATACCACTATTTGGGCACGTAAAGGCAGTTCAAAAGGACTGAATTCGAAAAGCTAAATCCATTTTTTAGGAAAGAAAATGGATTATGAATGGATGAATGTTTAATGTAAAGTTAATAATTATAATGTTCAGCAAGAAATCATTATTCATCGTTAAATATTTGGTGAAAAGCATAGTCTCCTAAAAATGTAATTTGAATTCAAGTAATTTGGACTATTTACATTAATAATCGATTACTACTTTTATAATGAAAAAGAATTTTACGAAAAAATCAATCATTTTTCGTGTTAAACTGTTTTTAGCTATGTTGAAATTAAATTGGAACTTTACTATAATCACAATAAGTTCATCTTCAAATGCTATTATGAAAGTGATATTACAAGATGCAACGCTGCTGACTTTTCCCACTTCTCTCTCTGTAATAATTCTTTTTCAATCTTTGAGTAAGCTCACATTCTTTGTATGGGAAAGAGTTCCAACAAAACTGCATCTTTTTGATCCGGCTTCACCTTTGTATCTTTAAAAGGTAAGAATCATCAACTTAAGTGAGGATCAAATTGATCAGTCATTTATCAGGATTTTTAAAGGTTAGTTCATGCATATTTAAAAAGCTTCAAACTTGAAAGCATTTATAAAGCAATAGTACAGCAACAGAGTTTTACGCATTCACAAAACAGTTATATAGTGTAAGGATTGAATATTTCGATCCAATAACCATCCGGATCTTGGATAAATGCTAACCCCTTCATGCGACCATCGTCGGGCTTCTTCACGAACTGAACGCCTAATGCTTCGAAACGTTGGCATGCCGCATATACATCCTTTACTGCTATACCGATATGACCTAAAAAATATGGTTAAGTATGATTTCTACTATGCTGATTCCTATCCTCTAAATTTTTCATAATAAACGGAATTTTATCATAAATAGATAAAAGAAAGCGCAGAATCTTCAAAGCGACATTCTGTCTTACTTAAAGATTACAGTCCTTAATTGAAGTTCTCACCATAACTCTGATACTATGTAATACTGATAGTGTGACAAAACAGCACTTTTATTTCTCCGATACCGGTCATTATCTGTCAAAATAGCATCAAGCAACAAAACCCACCGAAACCGCGTGGTTCTTTATTTCCATTGTGATAACTGAAATTCGGATCGTTCTCGGTGCCCCAATTACTGGAAAAACCATTTTGACCAGAAATTTGTAAACAAGCCAATTTGCTAGATTCATACTTTTTCCACAGTAAAATTCATACTAATAAACGACAAATTTAAATTTGAACACATTTCACATTTACTATACTTTAATGATGAATAAGATAAATCAAATCATAAATGTATTAAAACTCACTGAGTTAATTCAATTGTTGCCAATGTAGACAGTGCATAGCGTTTCTGCTCTATAGGATCACTAGGTATTTCTGATGTCGGCTTATAGCCTAAGAAATACAAGGAGAATTTCCCTTCTGGAAAATCCATCTGCTTCAGTAACCTGAAACACTCTCTTTTCAAAGAATTATTTATAAATCGATGATATAAAACAATATTTGGGAAATCTGACAGCAAGAACTATACGAACCTCATTCCCAGAACATTACAGTAAAATGGCAACGTTTTCCGAGGATCTTTGATACGCAGCATCGTTTGTTGGAAATAAAAATCCTTCGTTTCCGGCGGCGCCTCTTTCACCAGTGCTTTGATCTGAAATTATTTCTTGCACAGTCGTCAGTTAGAAAATCAAATTTTGCAATCATAAAGAGAAAATTTTCGATACATAATAAATTATTTCTATAAATATCAAAAAATAAAAAATCTGGAGATGTCATACGCAAATACTAAGCATTTCTTTTGTTTCCCGATACAGATATAACCTTCAAATATATTTTAGATACACCTTTTACAGCTCAAATTATTTATCAGCAAAGACGTTAAAAAATATACTTCGTTAGCTGGGATCGGTCCGGCAACATTGGTGCTTCCTCTTGATTCGCATTGAATCGAGCCCATACTGCAAAAGTAGCAAGTTAGTTCCACCTGTACTTCGAATTTTTGCAAAACTAAACAAACGAATTATCCAAACAGTGATGTCAGGTGGAGTACCAATGATGTGTTTCCAATGGCAAAGTTAAAAAAAGCACGGAAAGGATGATGGCAGTATCTACATCATTATATCACCAATGTAATGAGAATACAATTCAGTGACAAATGAGAAAATATGGATGTATTCAGCAGGAATGAGTTAAGCTAAATTTCTTTTTCTTCTACAATTGGATTCACTCAGTTCAGCTACACCTAACCAGACCTGTTTTGTCATCTCTTTCGTCGTGATAAAATTCGCTTCTTTGCTCTCTCCCACCCCACCTGCCTTATATTTTCTCGGCTATATTTCCTCAGTTCATTCACTTTGAAAAGCGAGAAGAAAAATATAATACTCAAAGTATTTTATAGGACTGTGTAGAACTATTCAATCCATCAAGCTATATTTTCGTTCAAATTTCACAATAACAGACTTACTTGGTTTGTAGTTCTTATCAGTACCAATTCGGACTCGAGCGTAAAGTATGTATAATGTAAAAATCAAAGAGTAGACAGCTGGAGACTGCAAATTGTAGTTTTGGAATTAATGACTGGTAATTATAAATCAAAAAAAATTATGAAGTAACAGAGATGATAAGGACATATTTCAAATATTAACCATTTGAAGTAGTGTAATGCATTTTAACAGATCGGAAAATTAGTTAATACTATAAAAGTTAAATTTTTGCTGTTAATCTCTTTCAAGAAAACGCATCCACTAATTTATACTACAATTACATGTTTATTTGTTATGTTTAACGAATGCTTTCAACGACTTGCTTCAATACTTCTGCTTTTAAGAAGGAAAATCTTGCCGACAATTTGACCGAGTAGAAAGTACATCTACGAATACTGGAAATTGAAACTCATAATGCTAATTCTCGAAACCATTCCATCTATTAAAACCATTTTGAAGCTTACTAATACAATCCTCTAATTACTATTTTCTTTATTCTATTGTATAATCGAGAAGAGACGAATCACAACAAACTGCAATTAGGTCACATTATGGGAAAGTAAATTCATGTCATAACAAAAAAAAATAGAGAGTAAATTTATAATATATCATTGACCTGGACAGCACAATACAGTACCCAGATCTACACAGTACCTGGATATAATATTGTACAGGAATGAAATAAATCTGATTGTGCCAGACATGCTTATATTTTCACAGTTGTAATTATTGATAAATAAACCTTATGCAAAGCGAAACGTCGTTCACTTTTGCCTCTCGGAAATCTAAGACGATCCGATTCTTGCCAAACAGCTACTCCTTTTGAATTTCGCACAACTGGAAACCACACTAATGCTGTCAATTTCATGAGGGTGGTGACATCCGGAAAATAAAAGGAAGAAATGATAATCAATAATTTTTTACTAGTAACAAAATCGATCAACGGAGATGGAACAGATATCTTACAAGCTACCAAACTTTTTACCTTACGCATAAATAATACCCGCAACAATAATAGTGACAGCAGCGATAACAGTAAGAACAATGATAACAACAATAGCAGCAATAATAGGATTAACAAAAATAACACGAGCAAAAACATAATATTAGCAAAAACATTACAAATGATGATAACAGCTTGCTGTAGTTATGTAATCATAAAAAAGAATAAGATTACTAATTATTATTTATTTTACATCGTTCACGTACGTAAAATAACCTCACATTAAACATGATGACATATGAATATCATGATATAAGCAGCACAAAATAAAAAAAAAAAAATCAAGAGGTATGATAAATGGAAAAAGTAAACGACAGGTAATATAGATTATACATGAAAATTGGGATAGTAAATAAAGTCAAGTAATAGTATAAGTAAAATTACTTACCCTAATAATGCTATTCTCTGAAATTATCAAAAAGAATTATGATAAAGTTAACAGACATCAATTTACCCGTATCAGTTACCCTTCACAAAACATATGATGGAATAAATTTACTACGGCCCTACGTCAGATTTCTATGCAAGATACTTTCCCATGTTGTTTATTTATATTTGTCAATAAAGGAGGATAACTAATAGGAAGGAAGGATTAGAGTTGCTTATTTGAGAATGAGAACTTTGATTGTTATTGTAATATATTCGAGCATTTTGCCATATATTTTTTCTTCTTGCTTTTGCAAATTTAACTATAATAAATTTTACTTGAAGAAATTTTTTTCTAAAATTTTAATTGCATTATTTGATAATAATAAAAATAACCAACCAATTATAATTGGTCGTTGTGCTTATCATAAATCATCAGTTATTCTTGATATTTGATGGTAAAATTAAACTTCAAAGAAGTTATTTGTAATTTTCCGGTCTTCAAAGAAGTTATTCGTAACCGCAATTAAATTAATTTTTCTGTGTAGCATCGTAGTATAAGTAAATAAATATTGTCAAAGATAAGGAAACAAGCAATAAATAAGTGTAAGTAATTATATACGGTAATGAAGTATTACTACGAAAATATAATATTTATTTACCTAAAGTAAGTTGAAGTAATCGTTGATGTGTGTAAAGTAGTACACATAAATATGAATAGATAGAGAAAAATATAATTTGGTAAAATTAACATGAAAATGTAACGTAAAACTACATTTATTATATAAAACATGCATTTGTATATATATATATTGCAGTTAGACATAGATTAATGTATTTGCTGTTTAAAGGTAATTTAATAATGCTGCTTGATTAATTTACAGATGTAATTTTTAATTCGATAATTATGATCCATTTACTAACATTATGGTTGGTATATTACATTGCTACCGCAGCAAATGGACGACTTGTTTACAACGATTTCATACTTGGCAAGCAGCAACAACCTGCACAGGTTCGCAGTCATTTAATTGTAATCACTTAGTTACTAATTTTGTAGGTTACCTGTTCGACGTTTTTTTCTTGTTGTAATAGAATAGAGTAATAGCCATCTTTTGCTATTTTAAATTACATTATTAAAATCAATACGATAAAGATCAGAAAAGAAAGATATCAAGAACTATTCTTCAAAAAAAAAAAAAAAAAATGGTATATCGGAAAATACTTTTCCAAATAGCAAAAATATCAGAAAAGTTGGAGTGTGAAAGTGGCATTAAGAGAGTTGGAAAACTATATTATTTGAAGAAAAATTCCAAATAAAGAGTGCCATATAGTAAAGGAGGAATAGAGAATGGTACTTTTTCGAAAATAAGTGTAACAAACGATACTTTTTGCATCGATATGGCGGAATTATTGAATTCAAAATTAAATTTATCCTCACTTTCCATTGAAAATAAGATGTTTGTGCAACTGATAATTCTATACCATATCTGTTCTCTTATAAAAAGAAGTATCAATTTCTTTGTCTTATGTTGCTATTTTACTAATGAGATGGCTGTTTATTACTTTTTCATGGATGCAGTTCTTATTTAGTTCAACGACTACTTCACTCTTTAAATGTCTTGTCTGTAAGATAAACTTATTGCAGAACCTCCATGAGGGGACAGTGGATGAAAGCGGTAAATCGATGTATAGGAAGGCAGTGGATGGGAAGCTGGACAATGATCGTTCGATACTGATATCTTATTTGGCTGCGATAAGTCAGTTCCCAAAGAATTTGTTCGATTCGCTGAAATTACTGTCTGAGGTTCGTTCCTCCAATTTTATAGTATGATCGGGAAAAGCGTCGAAACGATTTACGAATGATCTGTAAAGGCTCTGGCCTAATTATGATTACATCAACACTAGAATAAATTACTACTGGATTAGTTAGAACCGGAGGAGTACTGAAATTAAATTCAGTGAACATTTGTCATAATCGACGATTATAAACAACTCCTCACTATGTAAATTTTTTTTTTCTTGAGTAAATAATGGTTAGAACTTTCATAGGTAAGCCCGACCGGCAAGCAAATTGAAACTATTAGTTATGCAGATCATGAGCAATGTGTCAAAGGTCACTGGTGGTAGAATCTCGAAGTAATAACGAAAGAGTATAATTACTTTTTTTTAGGCTAGTAATATTGAAACAACAGCTGAAAGGGATAAAAATTATGACTATCTGTCGAAGTGTTTCCGAACAGATTTTGAAGGTATGTGTCGTAGAAATAGCAGGAGAATGGGTCGTAAATATCGCGCATTGGACCATATTTTCTATCAAGTGTGGTGCGGTCATACTTCTTTGATTTCAGGCTCTATGATATCTGGAGCTTTGCAAGTAGCTGTGGATGATGTAAATGCCGATCCTGAATTGCTTCCAAATCATAAACTAACCTATACTTACAACAATACTTGTGGCGACGAACAGCAAAGTTTTATTTTATTTCGTCGAGAAATGAAACACTAGGATTGATGAGCACGACGGTTTTCCTTTTTCTTTTGTTTATTTTTTAGCACATTTTCGTTGTACAGTATTCATGGATATTTTAGGTACTCGATTTTTCATGCAACACTGGGCACAAGGTGCAAAGGTTTTCATCGGTCCAGAAATGAATTGTCGGACGGAAGCAACGATGGCAGCTGCTCAGAATTTACCCATTCTATCTTATAAATGCAAGGATGAGATGATGTCCGACAAGTCCAAGTTTGCACTTTGAAAATTAATTTTGGAATGAATTTATTATCTCTGATGATATTAGAATGAGTTTGGGAAAAACCATAAGGAGTTTGAAGATCATCATTTTCCATCTATACATTTTAGATATCCGACATTTGCGAGAACAGTACCAACGGAAACAGAAATAACGGCTGCCTTAATTGCACTGTTAAAACATTTCAAATGGCGTAAATTCTCAATAATTTATGAGAGGAATGTAGCGAACGAAGAATTATTCCGTGCGATAAAGGTACTTGAACCCCATCTGTGTTAGCTGCCGAGTTTAAATTTAAGTAGCTTCTGATATTTTAGCAAATGCAAGTTATGTTTCTTCAAAGATTGGTATTTCTTCCGCGTCCTCGTTGGTTCATCATTTTTAAGGTAGGAGGGAACTTTTATAGGTATTTTCAGCATAGAAATAAAACTTTTATTTTTGTTAGTTACTGTTATCATCTGCCTGTAACGATGAATGGATTTACTAGTTTAAGCGAACAAAATATGGTGAATAAAGACTGAGTATTTATTATAGAGTACTATTGAAAAGCAGAATGTCGGTCTGGAAGTAAGTGATACCCATTATATGATTATGAATGTGAGTACCATACCCCATCCGTTTTCGGAAATCGAACGAAGCAACATTAAACAGATTATATCTGATACATTCTCCTCAACTCGAAGTAGGTCCCACCTTTATTCCTGATTATTTCGAAATTAATTGAAATGTCATTAGATAAGGAAGCTATCCACTACTAATATCGAGTCACTTTACCGAAAATTTGTCAAAATGCTTCCCAAATTGAATAATTTATTTTTGCTTTGGTCCAACAATGTTAAGCTAAGAGTTTTGCAGTTTATCTGACATTTGGAAATGTTCGTTTGTTTCGTCGGATACTTCTGGAAATGGGAGCGCAGGGTTTAATGGAATCTGGTGATTATGTGTTGATTTATCTAGATCCTGACTACAATTGGTTGAACACCTACCATGCCATGAATAATCACTTCTTTAGAGGTATTTTCTGGAAATTTTTGGTATTGTAAATTGTTGCGTTTAGCTAAATTAATCTAAAGCTTGAAATCTTCAGAGCTCGAATAATTGCGGGATTTATATCCTGTTATGTTGATATTTTTTCAGATACTCTGCTTTCGGTAAAACAATCTTGGGATGATTTCAATTCACAAGATCGAAAAGTTGTAAATTTTTCGAAATTTGCCCTAGCAATTATTCCAACGCCGGTGCAATTGAATGCCCCAGAATTTGTAGCATTTTGGCGTAAAGCCAATCATTATTTATCATTATTTGGTGTGAAGCAGAGCAGTACTACAACTTCTATTAAAGTATCTATTCCCGAGTTATTTGCATAAAGTTGAGAACACTTGTTAGTTCCACTCTTTTACAGTTCATCTGTCAAAGAATGGAACTGTTTCAACTTTTAACTTTCTATATTGACAATTAGTTCACAGTAATGTTTAGAATGCTTACTACTTGATTTTCTGTTCAACTAAAAAGTTGATCTTTCCATAGGTTTTTTTTGTAGGCGAATCGTTTTGCATGTTATTTATACGATGCGGTGAAGTTATATGCATCAGCATTAACAATAGTATTGAACGAAACTGCCATTGAGCAGCTTTCAGTTGGTTATGATCCAGTCTCGGATGGGAAACGGATCATCAGTCATATTTTGGGGCGTGTGTATCGAAGTAAGTATATCAAAATAGAGTAGCAAATTTTTCTTAATCGATTCTGTGTAATGGTTTAATGCTAGTGCTATTATATTTCTGGTATTTGTTTTTCTAGCTTAATGGATCACATTTGAGAGTGCAGAAGCTGAAAAAAAAAGTGATGTTGGTTGCAGGTATACAAGGATTCGATATGCATATTAATGGCAACGGGGATGCACAAGGCAATTATACTTTGCTATCGCTGCAAGAAGTGAAGCCAGTACTGGATGTGGAGAATCCGGATTACTATCCGCTCAATTATGGTCTAGCCATTTCTGCTGATTTTGTTCACGACTTTTCCGGCGATCTTCCTTTGTTACGCTTCAAACGTGATATCCAATGGCCTACTGGATTTGCACCTCGTGACGAACCTATCTGTGGATTTCATGGGAGAATGTGTAAAAAAGGCATCTTTCCCAATTTCATGTTTGAACAAGAAAGATATTAGTAATTGAGCGTTTTTTCCCAGATTTTTATCTGGAATTTAATTAATTTTGCAGGACACTGGAAGAATCCTCTATCAGAAAGTTAGAACCAAAATGTGAGATCCTTACAGCAATATTCGATTAGTGTTACTGAAACGTACCCTGTTATCCTAGAAAGATATTTCAGACTGGTGGTTAACAGTTTTTCTGACAGTGGTCACTATGTTCTGTTTTTTCTCCGTTGTTGGAAGTGCGATGATTTATCGGTATGTTACATAGTTTAAGGAAGGAAGGAAAGAAAAGTAGTCTATGATAATCTCACCAGTTTGAAATTTGATTCTCGGGACAGATGAAATAATTCCAGCAGTTACAAGTTTGAGAAAGAACTATCAAATGTTTGGAAAATTGATCAGCGTGAAATCGAAAAGATTGTGCAGTGCTGTGAGTCGGCTGCTTCATTATATGTTGTGGAAAATAACCAGGTAACCTTTTCTTAATAAACTTTCATGGCATTTACTTTATGGAGACTACAATTACCATTACTGGATCTCAAAAGATATTGAATCTGTTGCCGTATTCAAATTATTCTGTTATTTATGCTTCTCATCGAACTCCCCAACGTGTTAATTGAGTATATGATAGCTACTGAGCCCATAAGCATTAAAGAATAAACCTGAGGACTTTTAGATCTTGCTGCAAAACGATGAAGAATGCAATCAGGAAAAACGGTGGCCTGGTTTATGTGGTGTTGCACTTTATAAAGGAGCCGTAGTATCGATAAATGAAATTACATATCCGCGTAAGGTAAAAGAATTGACTCGAGCAGCCAAATTGGAAATGAGAATTATGCGTCAATTGCAACACGACAACGTCAACTCATTCAGAGGTGTGCAATATGTTTCATAAAATTCATTGGTTCGAGAGCTACTAGTAGAGTAACTGTCGTCAATGGCATCTGCATCTCGCTTAAAGTTAATTCGCCACGGTACTGTTAATAGTAGAATGGTTTTGTTTTCCGGATATGATAATATCTGTGCTAAATATGTTTAGTACGTCTTTTTCTTTTGATCTCATTTTCTGAAAGTATCTTTCGTATCTCACAAAGTTTCCTCATTGAAAAGAAAAAGAGTCTATTCAACGTAGACTGATGATATATCTGAAGGACTGAAGAATTTTAGTGATTTATGAACAGAGCCATAAATTGTGATCATAAAGTTGTTTCTTCTTTGGAATAATATATCATTAGATATACAGGAATTGTAATTGGTTCCTCATCGATATGTGTAGTGAGAGAATTCTGCGCTAGAAGTTCGTTGATGGATATCCTTCGTAACCATGACCTTAAGTTGGACCATTTATTCATCGCATCATTCGTGGAAGATCTTGTAAAGGTATTCTCTAACTTGTACTTATTCATTACTCCATTGTATTTCGTTTTATTGCATTGTTAAAAGAAATGAAGAAATATTACGTATTGGTTTGAAGGGTATGATATATCTGCACGAATCAGACTTGGGAGTCCACGGAAATCTGAAGTCTACCAACTGCTTAATTACGAGTCGATGGGCTTTACAGATAGCTGATTTCGGATTACACGAAATTCGAGACGGCCAAGAATGGGAAAGTGATGATTTTATGGTTAAGTTTTAGAATATTCTTTAATAGTTTGTATTACATTGATTCAATTTCGTTTCTCTTTTGGTTTTTCACAGTTCACATCTTGCAAGCACCTAATCTCATACATAACTATGAGTTTATAATTTCTGTTTTTGATATTTAGTGGGAAAATTTTTTGTGGACAGCACCGGAATTATTGCGAAAAAGTGGATGTGTGCATGCTATCAAAGGTACTCAGAAGGGTGATACTTATTCATTTGGTATTATCTTGCATGAAATTATAACACGACAGGGACCGTTCATGATGCTTCAAAATAGTGATTTAACTGCCAGAGGTTATTTTTGTTTATCATATCATTCACCTTCTTAGTAGTGTGTGGTAGTTACAACTTCATTTTTGTATTCATGGATGCATGCCATAGTCTAGTACTATGTAAAGCTTTGATTCCTTGCAGGAGTTATTACTTCGATATAGTTATCAGTAGGCATCAGAGTATATAGAAATACCAGAACTTATTTCTAGATAAAGATTTATCTGAATTTATGCCGCTTCAGTTATCAGTAGGCATATGAATATCTATATGGGTTACGGAATTTGCATAGGAACAAGAGGCTTCTTGATTTGATCATCATTTATTGCTTGAAATTTCGTATTATGAACTTCATTTGGTGTGTGAAATATTGAAATTGCAGAAGTAGTGCTGAATGTATTAAATAATGTTGATTATCGTCCATCCTGTGACGGTCTTCCGGCTGCTAGTTACGTTGTTAGTGTTATGACGATGAGCTGGTCTTCCATTCCTGGAAATCGTCCCGACTTCCGAACCATTCGACACAAACTGAAACCTATGTTCGAACCAATTTATAAAAGAAACATTATGGTATGCTTATAAAACTCATAACTTTTCGAACCACCAGAAAGAGAAGAGCATCAGTTTAGGAGTTTTATGATTTCGTTTTAATGAGTTCATTAAGTTCTTTACTGCAACTTTTAGTTCTTAAAATGAATTTGGATAACTACATCGCATATTTTAAGGACCATATGATGGTAATGATGGAAAAATATCAAAATCAATTGGAAGATTTAGTGAATGAACGTACCACTGAATTAAGAGAAGAAAAACGACGAACAGAAAATTTGCTTCAACGTATGCTTCCTGTGTATGCTTTTCGAGATGCTTTTTAACTTTCTGGAAGTTTTTAGAGGAAGAAAACATGTTGAATTTAGTTAAAGACTGGATATAGTATGCTAAATTTCATGTATTTGTTCACATTGCTCTTTGTTTTTTCTTGTTTCATTTCAAATTTTGATAATGCAACCCTTCTGTTTGAAGATATTGCTTAATTACCATAACTTTTGTCATTTCATGTTCTGATCACTTTGCAATGTCTTCAGTTCGGTAGCTCAGCAGTTGCTTGCCGGTCGAGATGTCGTGCCGGAATCATTTTCTTCTGTTACCATATATTTCTCGGATATCGTTGATTTCACAAAAATCTCCGGCGTATCAACTCCTTTGCAAGTAGTCGAATTCCTCAACAAATTGTATACCCTGTTCGATCATATCATCAAGCAGTATGATGTTTACAAGGTTATTCTATTTACATGATATTTTCTACATATTTTCTACTCAGGGAGTTTTATTCATGAAATTCAAACGATTCGAAATACTGATATCTCATTAGCAGAGCGAAGTGATTAATTTAAATTAAAATGTATCCACAGTAGTTCCCTTTTGGAAAGTCTTATACTGTGACCACATAATGACAAGACTTTCGGCAGATGGTGGAATACGTGGTTGGCCCACTGCATATTGTCGGTGGTACAAAAAGTTGAAGAGAAGAAATGAACAGAATTTTAACTATTAGGTGGAAACGATCGGTGACGCATACATGGTGGTGTCTGGAATGCCTGAAGCTCGTCCAGTGGAAGTACATGCAGAACAAATTGGTATGATGGCACTTCATCTTCTGGCTGCTGTTCGAAGCTTTACAATCCCACATCTACCTCAGGAGCAGCTCAGATTGCGTATTGGCATACATACAGGTCCTTGTGTGGCTGGTGTTGTGGGCAAAACGATGCCACGTTACTGTCTGTTTGGCGATACAGTGAATACAGCCTCACGTATGGAAAGCAATGGTTGTCGTGAGTTGTTTTTTAAGTACATTGCCTATAAGCCTATGAATTGAAAGCTTAGTATTTAGCTGATCGGATGAATTTACTAGTAGTAGAGATTAAAGGAGTTTGCTGATGTTTTAATTTATTAAAACTTTTTGGATTATCGTTGAATTATTTTGTTACAAAAAGATATTAGGGAAAGTTTTTGTTTAGAAATGTGACAGAGTGAAAGAAATTCACTGATGCTTGGTGTTTTAAATAATGTCTAAAGTTTCTTAAAAATTGAAGTTCTGCAGCCCTGAAAATTCACTGCAGCGAACAAACACACGATGTTCTTGGAAGAATTGATGGTTTCGAATTAAAGAAACGAGGAACGCTGCAAATTAAGGTTGATTACATGGTTATTAATAATACGAAGATTAAAAAGCTTGTTTTTCGCTTGATTTTTAGTTTGTTCTTAAGAAAGAAATTATGAATACCGATTTTGTCACATTTATAGGGTAAGGGATTAATGACTACGTATTGGCTGACATCTCGCAGAAATGCAACATTTGCAATAAAGGATGAATGCGAGCTTTTGTTGGATGAAAAATTGGCACCAAATATTTTTCCACGAGTATCTGTTCGTAATAGAAGACTCTCCACTTCGGGTACGTATAGTTTACTATAAGGGTATTTCTCGTGGTTTGGTTTTTATTATGTGTAGATTCGAATGACCACAATTCTATGATATGTTATGTGTATTTGGTATGGTTTCTAAAAGTCTTATATCCTTCTCGACGTATTGTTACAGATCGTTTAGTCGTAGGTATGATATCTTCAGTCTTGATTTTCATTTTCATTATATACAGGTTTTAATAATCACTTTTTTTTTCTTTTCGCATGACAACCTTTAACCGCACAGAGAATGGGAATGTGAATGACTGCGGATATAATCTAATTTTTCTTATAGCAATCAGCAAAGGATCATCTATTTCCCTGGGGGAAAAAGAATCCTCGTTGTTACGTGGTATCATTGAACGTGCAGCGTTTCTTCGAAACGATGATCTAGAATTTTATAGTAATTATATTCATGACAGTAACAATGTCAGCAGTAACAAACCACAATTGACATGTTCGATTCTTCCGTACAGGTATATATATGTGTATATGATACAATGACAGAAATCTGTAGCCAATATTATTGTATTCCCTCACTTTACTTTGTAATTTAAAATTGTTAGAACATTCTTTGAATTTTTCGTGGTAAATTGATAATGATATGAGCGTGTTGCCATTAGTAAAAAAGTAATGAGAAGCATGATCATTGACGAAACCAGAGGGATAAAATGAAATCATAATGAAGGAACTGATGATGGAAGGATACGTGATATATTTTATTTCCTTTGTGTTGATGCCTATATCAGTGTGTTGTCAGGATCGGTATAACTCTTTGTAGGATGAACATGGTCCAAAGATATTTTCATTATCAGGTGAAAAATTAAGTATCCTAATTTCATGTTATGTTATCCAGTCATTGAAAATAAGTAGAGTAGCAAATCATCAGGGATATCAGGAAGGAAGAATTGCGGTTGCCTGGGAAGTCCTCGAGAATATAAAGCATTATTATACGTACATAGTGTCTACAACAGCTTTTAAGTGGAAAGCCCTTGTCCAAAACGAATTGGATATAACTATACCTGGCTTGTTTATATATCTCGGAAGGATCAAATGACAACCAGTTGGCTATAGATGTCCTTATGCGCATCATCATGAAATTCTTCATTTCATTTGTAACAATTATACAAGATGCAGAAGCTGTCATTATTCATTCATCCATTTTTGTCACAACATTTACTGATTTTTTACTAATGCTTCATTTTTCTTTTCCATATAAATCGCAGTGTAACTATCAGGATTTTTGTAGACGATCATCTTCCTTACCTTATAAGGATGCGTGCGGTCAACAAATGAAAGGTGTAGAAAACGTGCAAATAAACGAGATGCAAAAATTTGACAACATGCGATATCTTAGAAGTAATGGCGATATGCAATCTTTCTGCGACAATTTGATGTCGAGGTGAGCTATCAATCAATTTGTATTGTTTAGGTTATCTTTAGTGGTCCGTTTCTGTAATACAGGTAAGTAGGTGTTGGAATTTTATGAGATGAATTGAAGAGCAAACTTCAGTTAACTGGGAAATGCTGTTTCTGTGATAGACTGACTTGAAGCATTTTAGATCACAGAATGTATAAAGTATGCAAGGGAATTGATCATAAAGCATTTTACTGAGCGAAAATGTGAACGAATAATTCGTGTTAGTCATGTTTTAGAAAACGTCCGCTTTCTTATGGAGCTGGTATATATTCAGCTGATAGTGCTGAGATGTCAGATCTTTGCAGTCCATTGATTTTGGAAGAATGCAAGATGTCGAAGTACGTGCAGAGTTGGTACATAAATTCGGTTTTGATAAAGCTTAAATATAGGTGAAGACAAGACGTACCAATAGCCTAGTTGTTTATTTCGCTGCTGATTTCAGGTTGCTCATAATAATTGAAATTTTAATTTGGTATCATAAGTAATAATTTCAAGTGGAAAGACTATCTTTTAATCAAGGCTATTACCCCAAAAAGATTATGTGATTTATTGTTTCCACAATTTACATACTAATCAATATAAGAATAGTTTGAAGAAGCTATAAATTTCATACTTATAGATGGCCGAAGCTCATCAGAAGTGCGCTTTCTTTGTCACAAGGTCGCGACCGGGAGCAAAAGAACCGATTTGGACAGAATTTGAAAAAACGTTTGACCACGAGTACATCTACGAATGCATCTTGGCATCGCTTGTCTCATGCACTTTACAGTTCGGACTGATCAGTCAATCATGCTGATGATAACAATTATTCCTGAAAATCTGCTGCTTAGATCTAGTTTATTCCAACGGGATGGTACTTAAACAGTTAGTAGATTCAATCCTGAATGATATAAAGCATCAGGAAGTATGAATTATTGCTATTTCAGATTTGTTGGATGCTTATATTTTCAAGATACGAGTCTACTAATCTTCTTTATCATTTATCCGTTAATTCTTGAATATCATCTTCCTTTCGTGTACCCTGCTGCATATTCTGCCCAACTAGTGTGATGCGATATTCAATCATTCCCCGAAATCATGTCTGCTTTTTTATTAGGGTTACCAAAATGAGCGAAACTTGTGAATTATCAAGTCTGATATAAACCTCCATCGAAATACTGTTGTTGGATATATTACTTTCAATGATCTCACTTAAATTAGGATTTATGTTTTGTTTCTTTAATATCAGTATTTTTGCATAAGTTATGTGTTTAGTAAAAGTTGTGGTCCACATCATACTTACCTTTTGCCTTTTATTGATAGAAAGTTTTCTGTTGAAAATGAAGGAAAAAAGAATGATGCGTTAGTAATGCTAAAGAAATTGATTTTCAGTTAAATTAGCGTCATTTATTTTACAATGGTATGATTTAATGATAAATTAGATGCGATCTTATGAATGAATTGGAAATTCGAATTTGATGGGAATTCAATGATGATTCGGATTTGTTACTTTTCATTCTATTATATGATTACTGGATAGTTAGTAGCATTAATTATTTTGCTCTGAAATTTTGAAATTTTAAAAGTCGCGAAGCCCGTTGACAGTTGATTGTTTTCGATTGTAATTTCTTTTTTTTTTTATTTATAAATTTATTAATAAGTTGTATACTATAATGTGATATGCCTTACAGCGTGATATATATGTATATATATATATTTGTAATCTTTCCTATTTGCTTATATTCTCTTTTGTATTGATGGTCAAATAATTTACTTCAGTTAGTTTGATTAGATTTTAGCTAGCTTGCATTAATAAAATAATGTTTATCGGCAAAAACATGATAAAGTTTAATGGCAGAAATACAACGAAATAGGAATTTATCATGGGGAAAAAACTTTGGAATTTTGATTTATCGTTTTCTGCTGATAATTAAAGTAGAACTGTTCGCTAGGATTGATCTCTTACGAGATGTGAAATTTGTCAGTAATGAAAATGTCTTATAATTATCGATTTCAATGAGAATAAAACGCTCAACAGTTGAACTTATGGGATGATTATTTATTTGTGTATATAGTAAAGATAATGAAAGGATTGAACAAGAGGGAATTTAAAATGGTTGTGATTACATTTTGAAAGTATTTTGAACAATTATAATGTTTATCAATCATAATAACCTTTCGTCTGATGATATTGTAGCTAATGTATAGTAAGGATGCAAATTTAATAATATGTGAAGTGAATAAAATAAAGGATGTTAAGAAATAAGAAGTGATGTTGAAATAGAAATAATTAATAGGCGGAATCATCCTAATAAACAATTGCTGAAATAGTCGAAGAATTAATGAATCACTTGAGAAGATTATATGCTTCTTCAAATGGATGAATTATTTATTTGTTATCCTAGCTGATACATTCATTTTTACTCCTCATTTGATCCATCTTAATTTAATTACTTAATTCCACTGATTCTACGATATTTTTAATCAAATTGTCTTTACTTTAAAAAAGTTGAAATTTCATCGTTTTCGAATTTTATGCTAAAAATATTGCTCAATTTGGAAAAAGTATTTTTTAATTGAATGACTCATCAGTTTGCTAACTGAATGGCAATTCTTTTATGCGTTAATTGTTTATTAGTGGTTCATAGTGAATTGTTATTTTTTTCATTTCCAATATTATTTGCTACTTTTTTTTCATATTTATATTTTATTTATTTCACAAGGTGTATATTATTTTTACTTATTTATTTATCATATCATATATAAACAAAAAATAATTCTAATATGAAGAAATTAATTTTATTAATTTCGATAATAATATTACATCACAATAATTTAGAACTTCAAAATTTCCGCTATACTATAGTAATGATTCGAAGAATAATATGTTATTATAAAATTCAAATCAATACATATATAGTTTTAAAATAGTATTCAAAGATTTGTATTTTATTTTATGGTTCTGGTCATTGGATTTGTTGCTTATTGTTTATTGATAACGATCTGCTCATACATTCCAATCATTTCTTATTCTAATTAACTTTAGTACCATTGCTTGTTACAATATGGCATACTTCCACTATTGTACATGGCAAGGATGATCGAAAAAAATTCATATTTCAATTTATTTTATACCAATTTTCTGTAAAAAAGCTATTATCCTTCAAAGTTATATTATTCTTCTGTTTTCCTATTTATCCGAAATATTTACTTTGAAGTACCTCACGTATCTCATTTCCGAAAATTTGTTTCGAAGTGAAAATGGGACTGCAATTTCTGTATATATAAATATTTACAAGATATCAATTCCTAAAAGTATAAGTTTTTAACTCCTCTGTTAAATTTAAATTCTTTTTTCAAAGTGTTTTTTGCGACATTGTTGTTTATATGAATTTCGAAGCTTTCTTTTTCTTTTTTTCCTTTTTTCTTATTACTTCGAAAAATTGGAAAACTACAGTTTTTCATTTCTTGCAAATTTTTACAAAACTATTTCATTGTAAGAAAAAATTTGTTTCCTAAATGAAGGAATAAACTGATTAAAACAGAATGGTTTAAACGATTAGCAGTATAATAAGCTGGCCATTGCACAAAATATTTGAATAATTTCCGGTGTACCCAAAACAACAAGTAAATAAATAAATGAGATGAAGAAGAGTTGTTTTAAGGTCAAAGGAAAAAAATGAAGAAGGTAAGAAATGGAATGTGAATGAATTAATAAATTTGCCTAAAGAAGATAACGAAGGTGACTTCTCCGACCTTCTAATATTATCAGCTTTCTATCATTATCACTATTCACTACCATTCCTATTCATTATTACTTACAACCATTTCGATTATAAAATTTTCGAATAAATTTTCCTATATATAGCAAGATTTAAATAATGAATAATCATATGAATCATGTTTTTATCAGTAATTATCCATATCTAACAGTAATAAATCAGATTTACTGGTAATTACCGCTAAATTAGCATTACTAAAATCAGATCTTCCTTCTTTTTCTTGAATAATAAATTGAAGATTTTTGGTTCCTAACTGTCAGCATATTTTCCTTAACACATAATTTGTTGTATTCGATATGTACATATTAGGTACAGCAAATTATGTATTAAATAAAACGAAGTTAATTAAAGGTTTTAAAGAAAGGAAAAAAATTTTTTTGAAATAAGGGAATAAATTTATGACGCATAAATAATTAGTTTATATTAATTTATGATAATCTTACTCATTTGAAGTTTGATTACCGAATGCAATTATTCGCAACAACTGTTAATTGCTTAGAATCCGAAAAATAAAAACTGTTAGTAAAAGTTGACGAGGAAAACACGGGAAAATAATGATAAGAAAGAAAAAAATATTGATAAAATCAATCCACATTATATAATCATATGTTTTTGTTTTATCCGATAAAATTAAGAATTGTAACAAAGTGAATTTCAGATGGAATGAATGAATGAATGAAATGGAATTAATAAAAAATGAATAAAAGGAAGAATGAATGAATGAAATTTCATTCAAAAGTAAAGATTAAACTTCGTCACTTATATTCTTTAAAAAAGTAGTTAACTTAGTTAATTACTGAACACTTTTTCTTTTTCCCCTGACCATTTCTCTTTCCCCGATCCCTCCCTTTTAGACATAAAGGATAGTGGAAAAGAAAGATAAAGAAAAGGAAAGATAAAGAAAGGGAAAACAAGAAAAGGCTAAAGGTAAAAGTTATAAGTATCGATAGAAATTGATAGTGACAGATGAGGAATAGATGATAATAATTATAGAGTGAAGATAGCAGTATTAGTATGTTTTCAGGAAAATTCTGACGAAAACAAATACGGAAATCTGATCAAAACTATGAATACGGAAGATAATAATAGGAAAAAAGTTGAAGAAAAGATAAATTTAAGTATGGCAGAGAAAGTTTTAGCTTTCAAGAACAGGAATAATTAAGTTTGCATTCATTTATTCAGTCAATTATCGAGTTCTATCTCGAGTTCAATCCATTTCATTCATTCATTCTTCTTTTACTTTATTTATTATTAATTCCATTTCATTCCTTTCATTCTTCATTAATTTATTCTATTTCTTTCATCCGTTTATTTCATCTGAAATTCATTCTGTTCTTGAACGTTTATCAATTTCTCTTTCTCATTTATACCAACTACATCCATCGTATCGGCAAAAATAATAAATTACAACAGAAGGCAACGTTACATCACATAGTAACTACTGGCTACTAGATCAGTCGGTCAGTTGATACTGGTCACTGGATCAGTCTGTCAACCCGTTTTTCAATTTCCGGAAATAAACGGATTAAGAATTGGTAGGAATTCGGAGGAGAGCGGTGAATGAGAGAGAAATGATGTCACTAAGTGAAGCTGGAATGAGAGAGAAAAGGGAAAAGAGAGGGAAAAAGTGTTAGGAGATATGCAGTAGACTGAGTGGTGTTAGAGAGCTTTACAAATGATTCCTCCCTCTCTCCCTTTCTTTCTATCTTTTCCTCTCTCTTACTTTTCTCTCTCTCTCTCTCTCTCTCTGTATATGTTAGATGAGAATGTATCGTTATCGTTCGGACAAATTTACGTTGTGTTACATTTGTTTTGCAGCGGTGGGATTCTTTTTTTTTCCCAATTTTTACTAAGGTTGGAATTCCTCAACGTTTAACGTACGCTGCAAACAATACCAAAATTTCCACTTATCAGCAAAAGAAAGAATAATAATTGTGGAAAGTGTGATTCTTGATACGGTCATTGATCATTACCGGTAACATACCATTATTACCTGACAAATATCAACGTGAAGTCATTTACGTCTATCCTGAAGTCATTTTACGTCATCTATGGACGTCTATTAATTCCTTTCGAAGTATTTAAAATTCTATTAGCAAAGTGATATTTTACATTGTTATCATCTATTCTTGTGATAGATATTTTTACTTCCATTACCTAAAGCAACGTTTGCTATTGATGGCTTATTTATATATTGTAATTAAGACTTTTGTTTTTCGGCATGCAATCAAGAAAATTTTGGCGTTCCTTTTAGCTAGGTTATTTGAAACAATTAAAGACAAATTAATTTCTTTCAATTTTCCTTTTGTTTTCATATATTTTGATCTTATATTTCAAAAAATAAATTCATGCATCAATCACTAATAGTTTCATCCAGCAGGTTGATAGTTTCGTTTCCTGAAAGCTCTATCCGATAATTGATCACTGATCAGTTGTTGTACCTTACTCTTACTGATCTTTGGCTAATTCATAAAATAACCAATGATTATTACAATGCAAACCGATTATTATATGTGATCATTGGGTATGTTATTTCTGATTTATCGTTGCTCTATCCTTCGTGCAAAAAGCAAAATTTCGACGAGAATAGGAAATGTATAGTTTAGCTAGATTCATCCGTAAAATGACAATTGACCGGATTTTCCACCGGTCCTGTCTTGTTGTTTATCTTTCATTCCCTTTTGCATCTTTTTTTCTGTATCTCTTTTCCCATTAACGTCATGATATTGTTAACTTCATGTCTTCGAGTATCCGGAAAAGCTATTGCGGTGACAATTCATCTAATCTTGATAATAACGAAATCCAAGAATAGTAATCTCATGGAATATTGAGTGTTTCAAATCTGATACTACGAACTTTTTTGGAGATATCCTGAAACTATTATCGTGAAGGCAGTAAACTGATAATGACACCGTGACCTTTACTACTTATTGTAATAAGTAATTAAAAAGTTATTGAATTCAGCGAAGCTATTTTTAGCTCACTGCTTTCATATGTTTGATTTATTATATAATTGATTTTGCGGTAAATGCTGATTTTTGGTATATTATGCCGAAAATAATTATTTCAAACCAGAAGGGGAATAATTAATCAGAAAAGCATTTGTATACTAATTTAATTGTCATCAATTCGTTTAATTCATGAAATAATTAAGAGTGGTGATTAATACGCTTCCAAATTTACTATCTCTTTTTTTTGTCAAATCTTTTGAAAGTTAATTAAGTGTTGCGATATATTTCGTCATGAACATTTTAATCAAAGTAGCAATTAAAGGGATTGATAATAAGGGAATATTCAGTTTTTCGTAAGAAATATACATTAAGTATGTAAAGAGAAATGGGAAATTTAGAAATAATTGAAATTAAAAGACTAAATGAAATAGCAAATGAAACTTTTTGGATAATTTATTACCGTATTCACTTTGGCATCCGATTACAATATATTTGAATATCATAGAATAAATCCATTTTAATCCTTACGGTATCACTTTACCTTTTTTACTCTTTTTTCTTTCTGTTTAGGTAATGGGATAGGATTACTATTAGTTGAAGAGAATTGAATGATAAGAATAATTTCTTATCAATACTATCTAGAGTTTCATTTCTTTCCTCCATTTAAAATATTTCAAAATTACTATCCTTCATTTCTTTTTCTTATTCTATTCATTTTCCAATTCTACTAATATATGGTTGGTATTCATTCTATATTTGTCCAAATAATGCAAAAATAATTTTATTCCAATTCCCGCTTATCCTTTCGTTTCTGAAATATACTTCAATCAATTGATCTTCATCAAATATTTCATCATTCAAATACTATTATGAAATTTTTGTTTATCAAAAATTGATGTTGTGTATCAAATGTGCAATAACATTTCACATATGGGATTGATTGCACGGGAAACGGGAAAGACGTGAAGAGTGGAAAAAGTTATTACAACAAAAAATCGGTAAACATAACATAATCATACATTTACATAACAAAGTTTACAAGTAATACGTCATCATTTAAATAAAATTATGAAATTTCCATTTTATTAGCCAAATGTCTTATCCCAGCATGTAATTATTGTTGACATTATCTAACTTTCTTCCCTTCCTTTTTCTACTTTTATAATCAATAAATTTTAGAATGAAAGAGAAAAATTTAAAATTTTTTTAGGAAAAATAAAATAAAATAAAAAGGAAAAAAAGGAGAAAGAATTTATTACATGGGAAAATTATTCGTAGTTTTAATTAATTTTTTTGCAAACATTATATTTTGTTATTATTTATAATTAAATTAATTTATGCTAACTTTTAAAGATTATTATTATCATCACTGCATGTAACACATATATTTATTATAATTGCTATCATTGTTATTGTTATTATTACTATATGTCATAAATATTGTTAAATTTTTAATGGTTATCATTATCTTCTTTTATTGCTATCATTTAGCTACGCTTCATTTATGCAAAATTCCACTTGTTATTATTATTATTATTATCATTATCATTGTCACTATTGCTGTCATTGTTATCATTATCAACATCATTATTATTGATATGTTTTGATTACGAAAATTCCTTTTTTTAAAACGAAATTAACGAATGATCAGAACACTCATAATTATCTTTTCATTTATCTCCATTAATTAAAAATGATAGCAATAAAATATGACATTTCATTTCATCAACAAATTTTCATCGAATCAATTTTATAAAACAATCTAAACTACCAGTCGATTATATCATATTATAGAAGTGGATCTACTAAATGTAACAAAATGTAAAAGCCAATTTTAAAAAAAAATTTCATTACACTTTATACATACATATATATATACACACAGACACACACACACACACACACACACACACACACACACACACACACACACACACACACACACACACACACATATAGACATGCACATAGATACACATATATTTGCATATTAATATTTGTCCCAAATAAGTTTTTAAGAGAGGAATTATTCTGAAATATTCTACCGCTTCCTTTCCATTCATTTTTTAATTTTCTCATTTTTACACAAATATTGTATGATAATTAACATTTTATAATTGAACAAAGTTGTTGAATGTTCAAAATGAAATCTTTTTCTATTTCATCCTTATTGACATTTACATGAATAAAATAATTGATATCATTTTGACCTATCTTCTGTTCATTAATTATTCATGCATGTCTTATTATATTCATATTTCCATAATAGATAGGTTGAATGAATCGAATCTTTTTCAGTGATACCGGAAGATTTTACGACAGAATGAATTCATAATAAACGATGTAAAGCTTCAGAATAAATTTTTCCGTTTTAATTATTTATGACAGAAGCTGTAAAAGAATCTAGCAAATGTTATATAAGGGTTGTAGATTTATTTAATTCAATTTCTAATTCTCCCATTCTTTGTTAATTCTCTTGCCGTGTTTTAATTTTGATTGCTGAAACGATTTTTAGTTAGTTCTATCACTTTGATTTCTGATTTTAACTATTTTGTTGAAATTTAAAAGTAATTTTGATTTCTTTTCTAACTACTAATTTTTTGATTTGTATTTAATTCCACTGTTTGTTCAGTTTATCACAGGGATCAAAAGGATGGCCAAATGTGAACTTTCCATTTATAAAACTTTCTACGTCATTACGTTTCACGTCAAATACATGGTAGAACATTCTAGAAATGATTGCTTGCTTATACAACATAATTCAGACATATTATATTTAATGAGACTTTAAAAACTACCCTTTGCTGTACTAATCATATACTACTAAACTTTTAAGCTTCTTTTACTTCTTTCATCCGGACAGAATAGAAACGGAAGAGTTTACAATTTATAAAAAAATTTCCCTTTCTTCTTTTTCTCTAACTTTTTTCTAATCATTGAAATTAAATTGTTGGAACTAATGTAGAAATCAGTCGATGCTAATTGGCAGCTATTAATCAATGTTGATTATATAAGCATACATAGATAGATATACATTTTATTCTTATTCATTTGTTTTTTTGATTTTAAATGTCTATATGTCTATTTCATAATTATGATAATGTTTCAATTTTGTGTAGCCTATTTTTATTTAAATACAACTGCACACTTTTTGCTAATTCTTCAATTTTATACATTGCACAAATTTTGATGAATAAATCACATTGCAAATCTCATGAAATAAAGGTTAGATCGATGATACAACAATATTTGAAAGTGAAAAATGATCAAAAAGAAATCTTTGATTCGTTAAATAATTATTATATATTAAAATTATTTACAGCAGTAAATATTTATGATACTTTACAAGCGTTATTATTGCTACTACTATTATTACTTGTATTGTAACGATTATTGAATATTGGTTTGATCAAATTATGACAATTTTATCAGCGATGGTAACTGATATCGATGCAACAACACTTGCCAAACTTGTTCAAAAAGTTGATCCATTCAAAAAGGTTTTCTTTTCTTGCCTTTTTTTTTACCAGAATCGTTTGAAATTAAGTAATAATAATAATAATAATAATAATAACGGATAATAATAATAAATAATGGATGGTAATAACAATGAACAGTAGTAATAAATAATAACAATAACAATAATAATAATAATAGTAATAATAATAATAATAGTAATAATAATAATAATAGTAATAATAATAATAATAATAATAATAATAATAATAATAATAATAATAATAATAACAATAATAATAATAATAATAATAATAATAATAATAATAATAATAATAATAATAATAATAAATAATAATAATAATAATAATAATAATAATAATAATAATAATAATAATAATAATAATAATAAT